>JAPFFP010016530.1:0-16730 GCA_026153255.1 Solanum medicagineum
CAAAAATATACAATTTTTTGGATAAAAACTAAAATATAAACTTATACATATAATAAAAATATAATTTTCTTAAAATGCTTAGATAATCTAATAATATAAAAAAGGGTTAAGGTGAGTCAAAATTGGGTGTCAACAGCTGCCTCCTCTTTGCTCGGAAATAAAGGATGAATTGTCACACACCCAAATTTATACTCCAAAAGGAATAGTAAAGTGGTCGTTGATCAAATATAAAACTCAACCAGAGTTGAGGTCGATCCCACATGGAATGCGTGAGAACATATCTATTAGCACCATTTTTAGATGTAATATCTATTCCCAAAACAAAAGTGCATAAAGTTAAATACGGGATTTTGGTTTTTCGAGCTAAGTTACTAAAATAAAGTAGTAAATGAGTGCAAGGACTACTGGATTTTAGACAATATATGTGAAGCTAGGATTGTGTTTCCCATGACATCTAATGCGATAGCCGAATCTAGTGGTAAACTCATTCATGATTATGTATATAAGATCTAACCAGTTATGTAACATCTAATTCACTTCTCGGTCTTTCTTAAATGCATATCGTACATCACCTTTCGATCTCAGAACGTATATGTACTAACCCTTGTTGTTGATCCGAAATACTCTCGCCTTTCGGTTTCAAGTACTTAGACTAGGTTAGAAACCCCAAATTTTCGTCGTAGAACTCTTTTACTGATCAAAATATTCCTTTCGAGCATGTAACAAATAAAAGCTTATCCTAATGCATTGACTCATTAAGGAAGAAATTATAACGAAGATTATTACGATATATACGCTAATCAATCCCTAGATTTACCCCATATTCGTCTATCTTAACGATTTGTCATGGTTCCCACAACCCTAGTTGTGGGTTTAGCCTAGCATATTCAAGAAATAAAACCCACAATGATTCAAAGAACTCATAATAAATAGCTTACTATTGAAGAATCAACGAATCCACGAGGTACAATCTTGAACTAGATAAGCAAAATTCCAAAATCTTGTGAAATCTCAAGGAAAAAAAATGTTTTTCAGTGTTTTCCCTCTCTAGCCGTCCAAGACTCCTTAAAAATGAAATAAACTAACTATTTATATACAAAGAAAACCTAATCCAAATTAAATTAGGAAAAATCACGTTGGTATGGCAACAGGCCACTAAACGGCCCGTGAGACGTTGGACGGACCGTGTAATGGTCTGTCTGGTCATACTTGGCTTACAAAGTTAACTGCTGCTCCACATGCCATTGAACGGGCCGTATGAGTTTAAACAATTCGTGAAACGGACCGCCCACTTGTCCCTGGCATTTTCCAGCTTTCCCTTGACGTCACGAGCTAAGTCATGGACCGTGGTTTGTCACACCACCTGTGACACATCCTGTCACTCACCACTTAGCTCCCATTCTTCAACTTTTGACGGTGGTGACTCTCATGTCACTTTGACGGCCAAACTCAAGACCCATTTTAGGTCCCATGATCCATGACACATGCCGTGGGACATGCCTTGGCCAAATTTTCCCTATTCTTGCTCATTAGCCACTGCCGTTAGCCAAGTGTGAGGCCACGATTGGCCTCACGATCCGTGTGGAAGCACACGAGACGTGTAGGTCCTCGTGTGCCCACACTTGCCCATTTTTGCTCCTCTTCCCAAAGATTAACTCTTTTTCGTCTCTTTTCCTATAATTCTTCTGTTTCTCCATGACTTAGTCATTTTTCCTGAAAAATCACAAAAACAAACATCAAAGTAACAAATTTGCTTGAGAAGGCGCAAAAATCCCTTATTTAGGGTGTTATAAGAGTCGTATTTCTACAACTCATCAACCCTCAACTTAGAATGATTGCTTGTCCTCAAGCAATAACGACTTAACCAAACAATGCATAAACACAAATGCTCACTCAGAATATGGATCACTCCACAATTTTCAATACATATGCCCCGCTTGCAAGTTTAGAAATGTGCTCACACCCCAAACTGACCCACAAAGATTATGGCAAACATCATGCATGCATGGTCAGTCCACATATGATCAGGAATAAAGACACCCCAATTGAATTAGCAATCAATTAACGCAAAAGATAGTGCCCTTACCATAAAGAAGTCTCACACTCAACGTAAGCATGTAAAACAGAGACTGGAATGTAGTTACTCACTCTCAGAAGTGACTTTCAGTGGACACACACGTATTAATCATAAACTTGCCCTTATTTTCAGCACCTTAACTCTTGAATGGCCTTTTTAGGATTACATTAGGACTTTTTCATCTTGTAATGTAGGCTAGGGCTCGGGTGAGGTATATTTAGGATTAAAGTGACTAAACGGCCTCTCTCAAACACTTACTTCGACTTAGCCATTTGCTTTTTGGTCACCAACATTTCTTGCCCCTATTTTTCCAACTTTCTATAGTGCAAGAAGTGATTTCCGTGCTCATTCACTCATTTTTATTCTTTTTCTTTTTCGCTCATTGATTTGCTCACGGTCACAACCCATTTCCTTTTCTCCTTTTATCATTTTATTCTTTTCCACATTCATTTTTCTGTTCTCCCTGCACTAGCCACCTTCAACTTAAGCCTTTAGCTTGGGTCAAGGTTCACAATATCTTTCTAAGGGAACAGGGCCAACATAAGCCACCCTCAACTTAGGCTTTTGACCTAGGCGGAGGTTCATAATATCCTTGGAGAGACCAGGGCCAAAACAAAGATTAACAGATAGATTGGGGAAGTGAATTTGGGTGATTACATTGAAAAGGTCCATTTAGACTCAAATTTTGGTTAAAGAGGGACAATTTCATTTGTTGGTCTATTTTTGGCTAAATGAATATTCAACAACAACGACCTACGGTCACCTCCTAATCTAGTCATTCAATTATTTCAGTGGGACTAACCAGGCAAGTTCTATCCCACTGATGCATCGACTGAATTATGCAATCAGCTCACACACACATGGCACATCTTCTACACTAATTAGTACTAAATCTCATAGACATGCTTCAATAATCAGAATGCCAACCATACACACACAATACTTACCAACAATCATATAAGTTAGTCAGGGTGAGATGCAAACACATATAACTTTAACATTGTCAACATGGGACATTGCAAAGATCAACACCAGGGCTACCCTAGGCTTCTGTGAAAACTTATATTTACACAAACATTAGGACCTACATGTGCCAGCTCTACTAGATAATACACTTGAGAGAAAAGAAACATGACAAGAAAAACTCTCAAGTGGCAGGATGCGCCACTCCCTTTAAAAAGACAGTGTAGTGCCCTTACAACACTATAACATGAGTTAATGAACAGATAGGAAATAGAACATACCTGGGACGCCCTAGTCGTCAGCAGTGTCGATGGGACCAGACCCCCCTAGGGTGTCTCTATCAGATATGTAACATCTGGTCCAAAGGTGCTACCGAAGGCTCCTACCCGTGCTGCCTCTTCGGCCAGCCGCCTAGTTCTACCTGTTTAGTTACTGCTTGCACTAGGCCCTTCCAACAATGTGCATCTTCCGCTCTTCTACCTTCTGTGGGTCACAGGGAGGACTCTTTTGGTAGGCGCGTCGCTAACCCTTGTCTTTCCTCCTGGGCTAATCAGTGGGTGGCGTGGGTGCATCAGATGGGGCGGGTGGAATATCCCATATGTCATCCAGAGATGGCATCACGAGGACATTGAATATGGTCATCCACAACTTTGGAGGCAGGGCTGGTGCAGGGGCATGGTACTGTACAGTCAGCTTAGCAATTTGAGCCTTCATACCATTCACTGTCTAAACCAGATTCATCATTTCACCCCCAGTCATACTCCCGAACATGTTATGGAAGTATCCCTCCAAAGTGATGACTTGGCTCGACAAAGTGGTGATTCGACTCAAAAGGACTTCGTTGCATTGGTCTACCACCCGCTGCAAATAGGAGTGGACCACATGCGGAATCTTCTCTACAATTTGGTCAAAAATAATAGCATGTGTCTGCTGCTGGCCTGCCACCAATATGTCCAAGAACTCGTAGGGCACATATGCATACCCTTGTTGAACTAGAGGAGCTGCACCACTACCCTTGGGCTGCTCAGAAGCCGTGGCAGATGGTGGGGCGGTGGTGTAGTCCTCAAATGGCAAGGATCGCTGCGGAGGTGCGGAGGGGAAGTTTGTCAGCCCCCTAGTGAACGTGTTCTGCTCCTCATGAGAGGGTTTTGGACATATCAGGCAATGTTGGCTACGCCCTTGCGAGCTATTTCTTGTCCAAAATGTGAGTAGTAGGAACACTAGCCTATTTGTAAAGGGAACGAACCGGGTACGAGAAGGGCATGCCAGCTCTCTCAATAAAGCTCGATCCCACATCTCGAAAGCAATAATTCGGCCCACATTTACTCCATATCTGGACATCAGGCATGCTATCAGAGAGGTATGTGACAGTTGGAGTAGATTGATTTCTTGTGGGCCACAACCTGGCTCGCACCACCGACCACCAAAACTTTGTGGTAAATGTCAACAACGCTTTGGCGATAGGACACTTGGGGTTTGTAACCCAAGGTGCCTCTGCCCTCTGAATGGCTATTTGCTTTGCAATGCATCCCAACAGTTCAGCCCTAGATGATGAATCAGACATCCGCGTTGCGTCCATAATATGCATGTGTCTATCCATGAACTGGGCATCTGGAGAAGCTTGGTAATCTGGCCCAAATAGGAACCGGTCAATGGTGGTTTTTGAGATGTTCACTCGTGTACCACGCACAATCACATGTGACCGCGAGGACCTAGTAAGTGCGACATGTCTCTTCACCTTCCGTAACTGGGTACCCTCCACGGAGTTCAGTAGACTAGCGACATAGTTGGAAAAGAATTCTTCAACTATGGCGGGCCTATAGTACCTATGTGGTTGCGCCATCCAACCGAACTTATATGAGTTAAAAGTATCTCTGATTTTCGGAACTCTGTCAAGTTGGTCAGTGATTACCCAAACCTCCAAAATGACCGATCACTGTTTGAACCCCCCCGGAACCTTTTGTAAGTCCGTTAGTGTAGATATCCTTAGCGCCTGGGATTGTCTATCGACCCCTTAGAAAGACAATAAGTGCCCTGGCAGTTTCGGGGTCCGTTGTCCGGAGACTGCAAAATGAATGGCCTCGTCATCACTGTGCCGGAGTTCAACCTCATTTACCTGCTCCTCAATATCGTGACCCTCAGCCTCCGAAGTTTGCCCTACTCATCCTGGTCCGAAGTGTTCTCCTCCTATTCCAAGGCATCAGCCTCCTCCTCAACTCCCATGGAAGGAACCCCCTCTTCAGACTGGGGAGCTCTGTGATGGCCGAATGCATGGGCCCATGTACTACGAGGAGAGTGAGGGGAGACATTGCTTGTATACCGCATTTTGAACCCATTGGAGGAGTCATCGCCTGAGTCACTCTAGCCTGATCGCTAGATGATACGGTTAGGGAGTCATGGAGGTGTGACATAGGCTCGTCCCTATCACTGTGTCTAACTAAGCTGTGGTGTGGACCCATAGTATCTGCAAGTGCCACAAAGGAATACACATCGTTAGAAATTATTGCACATGCATGTTGACGCACTAACGGGTACTCAGACTTCCCCTGTGCCATAAAAATGATAATAACCCTTAAGAGTGGCGTCACCTAGTCTATCATAAGGCCATTGCACTTAAGAACATATGTGAATTAAAAATAAAAAACAACATGAGTAAAATAATGCAGGTGGAACAGGGTCAACAGGACCCTGAATGGCCCGTGTAACTAGACACGGTCTGTGAAAGGGCCCATCAGAGGGCACTTGGACGTGTGGCTTAGCAGACGGCATGGCACCGGCCATTACACGATCCGTGTAAACGACTGTCTGATCTCCCTTTGACCAATTTTTGACTTATAATGCTTAAAAACACAAGTTCATGCAACTTCACCCCACTCAATCATGATTCAATCAACACAATAGCCTATACAAGTCAATTTCCCCAAAAATCATGCAAAATATCACCCAAAATCATCACTTGAATAGTTAAGACCTTAAGAACTCAACAATGATGGTTTTCACCACCAAATGCACACCCAACATCAACAATGTAAATTAGGATGCTTTAAATCAAGAAAGAATTAATCTTTGACTAAGATCTACACATTCAAGCACCAAAATCAACACTAGAAAATAGAGAAATTAAGTTCTTACTTTAATGAACAACAATGGAGAAGAAGACTTGCTTTAGTAAGTAAAGACCCACACTTAGATTAAGCTACAAATTGTGAAATATACTCACGAATCATCACTAAGAAGATGTAAAATTTTGGGGATTTTGAAGGGGAAAAACTTGAGAGAGGGGGAGAGGGTAGTGAGAACTAGAGAGAGAAGGGGAAAGTCTTGAAGTGGGTTGTTGGGGTCAAAGAAAGGGTATTTAAAATACCTTGGTCAACATAGTTGACCTTTTCTCTCTCCTTCACATGGACGGCCTAATGGCCCTTGTCACGTGGCACGGTCTGTTTGGACCATCCATCCCACCACACTTGAAAAAAGGAAGCACTTACTTGGTCCCTTGTTGGTTGCGAATACCTCGACGGTTGACCACACGGGTCATGAGAGGTGGGATGAGCTGTTTGGATGATCGTTTCCCAACACTTGGCAATTTCCAATACTCCTAGCTGGGCCACGCGTGCACATGCTAGACGGCTTGTTACACGAGCTGTGACAAGTTGCATGGTCCGTGTGGACCAGCTGTTTTACCTACTAGGCCAAATTTTTGCACATAAATTCCCTGCATCATTCACGCATGCCAGACAACTCACGGGCCGTGTGTGTTTGGATGATTCGTTTAACGACGCGTGTGGTCCCACTTTAACAATAATAGCCCATGAAGTTTCCCAAGTCCCAAACACAACACCGGATGGCACACCCACGAGCATCCCACATAAGACCACCCGTGCAGCTGCACGTGGCCTTCCACTTATCCAAATTTTAGCTGCTCTGACATCCAGCCATGCCATCCACCCCAAGTAAGCTTCCGACCTCCAAAATGACACCTATACTCCCCTGAAAATACTAGTCAAAAACAAGAAAAATGCATGACATATATATGTATTTTTGTAGTTATTTTACAACTATTATAATGTATGGGTTGCCTCCCATAGAGAGCTTGATTTAACGCTGCAGCACGACGCATTGTCTTGACTACTCAGACTTCATCAAGAAGCAAGACCTCAATTACTCAGGCCTCCTCTACTGCACCCAATTATTGCTTCACTTGCCGTCTATTTACCTTGAACCGATCCCCATTTTCTACTTCTAGCTCAATTGTACCATGGAGAAAGACCTGGCTAATCGTGTACGGGACAGACCACCTTGACTTGAGCTTACCTGGGAAGAGTCTTAACTTGGAGTTGTATAGTAAGACCTTGTCACCAACACCAAAGCTTCGTTGGGCAATATGCTTGTCATGCTGGACCTTCATCCTCTGTTTGTATAGCGCTGCACTCTCATACGCGTGGAGGCGAAACTCATCTAGCTCATTGAGCTGATCAAGTCTCAAGTCAACAGCCTCCTCCCAATTTATATTGAGCTTCTTTAAAGCCCAAAGTGCCTTGTGCTCTATCTCCAGGGGCAGACGACAGGATTTACCAAACACCAACTAATACGTGGGCATACCAATGGGTGTCTTGTAAGCTGTCCTGTAGGCCCAAAATGCATCAGCTAGCTTCCTTGCCCAATCTGTCCGGTAGCATGCACGAACTTGATCAGGATTTCCTTGATCTCTCTGTTTGACACTTCAACCTATCCATTAGTCTAGGGGTGATAAGGTGTGGCAACCTTATGCTATCGTACTCCATGTTTTGCTAGCATCGCAAGGAAACCTTGTTATAGAATTGAGAACCCCTGTCACTGATGATAGTTTTGGGTGTCCCAGATCTGGAAAAGATGTTCCGCCTCAGGAACTGGACAACAGTCTTGCTCTCATTGTTTGGCAATGGCACCACCTCCACCCATTTGGAGACATAGTCCACCACCACCAGGATGTACTTCATTCCATACGAACTCACACATGGACCTATGAAGTCGATGCACCAGACGTCAAAAATTTCCACCTCAAGAATCGGGGTCATAGACAGCTCTTGGCACTTCGAGATGTTTCCCTGTCGCTGGTACTGGTCGCACCCAAGAACCAAGTCATGGGTATTTTTATAGATGGTGGCCAGTAGTACCCACATTGGAGAATCTTCTTCGTCGTTCTGGCCCCACCATGATGACCCCTCACTGCGAATGAGTGACAAGTCTCCATGATACTCAACATCTCCGCTTTTGGAATGCACCACCTGATAACTCTATCAGCATATGTTCTGAACAAGTATGGGTCATCCCAGAAGTACCTGCGCACATCAAAAAGAAACTTTTTTCTCTGGTGAGGGTTAAGGCCCTCGGGCATAATATCGCTCACCAAAAAGTTAGCAAAATCAGCAAAACAAGGAATGAGGTCAACAAAGCAGCCAATACCTGCTCATTGGGAAAGGAATCATCAATGTCCAACCAATCCTTCAGTCTTGACTCATCTTCCAATCTGAACAAGTGGTCTGCTACTTGGTTCTCAGATCCTTTTCTGTCTAGGACCTCAAAGTCAAACTCTTGCAGCAGGAGAACCCATCTGATCAGCCTTTGCTTAGCATTTTTTTTGCCATGAGATACCTCAAGGCTACATGGTCAGTGTGCACTATCGATTTGGTGCCCAATAGGTATGCCCGGAACTTATCAAACGCATATACCACGACCAAAAACTCCTGGTCAGTCACTGTATTATTCTTTTGAGCATCATTGAGGGCCTTGCTGGCATAGTAGATGGGGTGGAAAATCTTGTTGCACTTCTTTCTGAGCACAACACCCACATCAATTCTGCTTGCATCACACATCACCTCAAATAGGGCAGTCTGGTTAGGTGCAATCACCATAGGAGCAGAAATCAGCTTTTGCTTCAGGGTCTCAAAGACATGTCTGCAGCTATCATAAAAATGGAACTTTACATCCTTCTCCAATAGCTTGCACAAAGGATGTGCGATCTTGGAGAAGTTTTTGATAAATCGGCGATAGAAACTTGCATGACCAAGGAAACTCTGGATCCCCTTCACTGATATGGGAGGCGGTAGCTTCTCAATTACTTCAATCTTCGCCTTATCCACTTCTATTCCCTTCTCCGAAATCTTATGGCCAAGAACTATCCCTTGTTTGACCATGAAGTGGCACTTCTCCCAATTTAGCACCAAGTTAGCCTCCTCACAACGTTGTCATGCCCTGCTAAGATTTAAAGACATGTATAGAAGGAATCACCCACTACAGAGAAGTCATCCATAAATACCTCGAGGGTGTCTTCAACCATGTCAGAGAAGATCGACATCATATAGCGCTGGAAGGTGGCTGGGGCATTGTACAGCTCGAAGGGCATCCTTCTAAAAGCAAAAGTCCCATACGGGCAGGTGAAAGTAGTCTTCTCCTAATCCTCCGGGGCTATGGATATCTCATTGTAGCCCAAGTACTCGTCCAAGAAGTAGTACCACCCTCTACCTGCCAACCTGTCTAACATTTGGTCCATGAATGGCATAGGGAAATAGTCCTTCAAGGTCCATTTATTCAACTTCTGGTAGTCCATGCACACTCGCCATCTAGTCACAGGTCTCAACGGGACCAACTCATTTTTGTCATTAGCAACCACTGTCATGCCCCCTTTCTTCGGGACACACTGTACTAGGTGACCTACTTGCTATCTGAGATGGAGTATATCACCCCAGCATCCAGCCACTTGATGATCTCCTTTTTTATCATCTCTTGTATAGGTGGGTTTAGCCTGTGCTGATGCTCAATACTGGGCACACAGTTATCCTCCAATTTTATCTTGTGTGTGCATATTCATAGAGGAATCTCTATGATATCTGCAATGGTCCAACCGAAAGCTCTCTTGAACTTTTGGAGGACCCCCAGCAATGCCTCCACCTAGTTTTCATGAATATCTGAAGCTACAATCATAGGAAAAGTGTTGTCAGTGCCCAAAAATACATTCCCCAAGTGTTAGGGCAACTCTTTGAGCTCCACAGCTGGAGGCTCCTCGATGGATAGTTTAGCTGGCGGTGTAGACCTATTCTACGGGTCTAATTCCAACTTTCTGGGGACAAATGGCCTGTTTCCCCTACTTTGCAACGTATTCACGGTAGCTGCATACCCATTAATACCATCATCTAGGAAGTTCATTATCACCGCTGCTAGCGTGTCACACTCATTATTTCCTTAAGTAGGATTGCAGAAAGGCAGTTCTCTTCCACATCCAAGATGGACATCACAGCCACCTCTTTGGGTCTCTTTATTGCAGCACACATACCGAATTTAACCTCTTCAATGTTAAGTCTGAAAGTCAACTCCCCTCGCTCCACATCTACCAATGCCCTACCAGTAGCCAAAAATCGTCTCCCAAGAATGATGGGAACCTCAAAATCCACCTGGCGGTCCAGAATAACATAGTCCAAAGGAAAGATGAACCGGCCCACACGAACTAACACGTCACATAGAATCCCCACGAGCCACTTCACGATCTATCTGCCATGAGTAGCCGCATTGTAGTGGGTCTCCTAAGCCCAGCTGCTTGTAAACTGTCAGCAACATCAAGTTGATGCTGGCACCCAGATCACAGAAAGCTCTTGCGAAATCAAATGCTCCAACGGTACTCGGGATAGTGAAAGCTCCCGAATCTTTCTTCTTTTCTACAAGAGACCTTGTGGTAATGGCGCTACAGTGGTGGAGATTATTTGCCGGCTCGATCGTGGTTGTCCTCTTCTTAGTCACTAAGTCTTTCATGAACTTAGCATAGCTCGACATCTGCTTAAGTGCCTCCACTAGAGGGATGTTCACTGAAATCTCTTTTAGCATGGACAAAAACTTCTGAAACTTACCATCTTCAACCTTCTTCTGCAACCTCTATAGGAATGGTTTTGGTGGCTTAGGAATGGCTAGCAGAGGTTGGGTTATTACTGGTGTCATCTCAAGCTCTTTAGCAACCTCAGACTCTGCTGGTGTCACCTCAGCTTCTTCACTAAACTCATCAACATGTACCTCCACGGGTTCGGACATCTTTCCTTTAGCTTCATCCAAACCTACATTACTAGGTACAACAGGGTCAGAGAATACCTTAGCACTCCTCGAGGTTACTGCCATGCAATGACCATCATTTTTCGGGTTCTGAATAGTGTCACTAAGAAGTAACACAGCTGTTCTCTAATTTATTGATGCCGATAGTTTCCCCATCTGCTGCTCTAGTTGCTTGATCGAGGTGGAATGCAAGTCGACCAGCTACCGAATGTTGGACATCTCCCCTTTTATGTCTCGCATCCCTACCTCAATGGACTCAACTTTTTTGAGCATCTTTGCCATCAACTCTTCTAATTTTAAGGTTCTACCACCATCATTATGACGCTCATGGTTCCTATAGCCATCTCTGTTCTGCTAGTTTTCTTGATAGTTCTGATCACGACCATAGTTTCGACCTTGGTCATCGGCGTTGAATGGCCGGTAACCCCCTTGGATACCTAAGAAGTTTGCATCCTCATCAAATTTATACCCTTGATCATCGTACCAAGGCATTGTGTCCACAACCTTTACCTTTTCCGCACCTCCATCTAAGAACCGTTTTCCAGTAAGTCCAGTTGGGTCTTCATGTGGGCTATGCCTTGATCCTGTTCCTCCTCCTTTCGTCACTGTTCCGCAGTCATCTTAAAGACGAGCCCCGAACAGTCTCCATCTCTAGTGTACCATGTCCTGTTGTTCTTGGCTACCTGATCTAAGATCACCATTATATCTTGGAAAGTCCTAGACATGTATGATCCCCCACAAGCAGCATCGATGATCGGCTTTGTCACAAAGTTGCAGGAGCTGTAGAAGACTGCCTTCAAATGCTCATCTGTGAGGAGATGATCGAGGTACGACTTCAGCTTTTGCCTGAATCTCTCCTAAGTCTCATGTAGTGCTTCATTCGGCAATTGCTTATGCGACCTAATGTCATCTGTGATTTTCAACTGTCTTGACGCGGGGAAGAACCTCTCCAACAATGCCTCCTTTAACTCTCCCCAAGTGCGGATGGAATCATGTAGAAGCTCATTCAGCCACTTAGTTGTCGCATCAGTACGAGACAATGGGAATAATCGCAACCTAATTGCCACTGACTGACCCTAGGAATCTCAGACAATTGGCATGTCGCCAGAAAGTTTAGGACATGCTGATTGGCATTGTCAGTTACTGCTCTGTAGAACAACCCTTTCAATTGTAGCATCTCTAGCATCGTGCTAGTGATAGTGAACTTACCACCTGCGGCAGTGGGCAAAGTACAATTGCCCCAGTGGTCCCAGCACTATCATCATCATCATCATTCACTGCTTGGGGCGGCTGAGACTCTTGGGGTCTCACACCGGGCAGCGACACCTATCTAAGTGGTGCTGTTGGTGGTACCTCATTGCCACCATTGTCATCGTCATCCAGACCTTCATTTCCCCTACCTACAGGGTTCACAACTAACTCTCTCAGTCTAGCTGCTTCGGATTCTTGGGCATTCATTCTGCAAATTGATTTAGTAAGCTCAGGGTCGTAGGGAACAAGTGCTTCACCTTGCTTCGAGTGTTTGGCATGCAACGCTGGCTCCCTACCAAGAAACAAAAACAAGGAACCAAAGTAAAATTAGGGACTAGTATTACAAACTGAAAATAGAAACTAATAGACTATTACTTCGCCGTATTCCCAAACAACGGCGCCAAAATTTGATACACCCAAATTTACACACAAAAAGGAACAATAAAGAGGTTATTGATCAAATATAGAACTCAACTAGAGTTGTGGCCGATCCCACAGGGAATGAGTGAGAATGTATCTATTAGCACAGTTTTTCAGATGTAATATCTATTCCTGAAACTAAAGTGCATAAAGTAAATGGGGGTTTTGGTTTTTCGAACTAAGTTACTAAAATAAAACAGTAAATGAGTGTAAGGACTACTAGATTTCAAAAAATATATGCGAAACTAGGATTGTGTTCCCCATGACATCTAATGCGATAGCCGAATCTAGTGGTAAACCCATTCATGATTACGTATATAAGATCTAACAAGTTAGATAACATCTAATTCACCTTTCGGTCCTTGTTAGATGCATATCGTTCATCACCTTTCGGTCTCAGAACGTATATGTACTAACCCTTGTTCTTAATCCCAGAATACTCTCACCTTTTGATCTCAAGTACTTAGACTAGCTAAAAAAAACCCAAATTTCCATCGTAGAACTCTTTTCCTAATCAAAACATCCCTTTTGAGCATGTAATGAATAAAGGTTTACCCTAATGCATAGACTCATGAAGGAAGAAATTATAACGAAGATTACTATGATATATACATTAATCAATCCCGAAATTTACCCCATATTCGCCTATCTTAATGATTTGTCATAGTTCCCATAACCCTAGTAATGGGTTTAGCTAGCATGTTCAAGAAAGAAAACCAACAATGATACAAATAATTCATAATAAATGACTTACTATTAAACAATCAATGAATCCACGAGTTACAATCTTGAACTAGATAAGCAAAATCCCAAAATCTTGTGAAATCTCAAGGGAAAAAAATGTTTTTCAGTGTTTGTTCTCTCTAGCCGTCCAAGACTCCTTAAAAATGAAATAAAATAATTATTATATATAAAGAAAACCTAATCCACATTAAATTAGGAAATATCATGTTGGTATGGCAACGGGCCACTAAACGGCCCGTGAGATGTTAGACGGACCATTACTGGTCATACTTGGCTTCAAAAGTCAACTGCTGCTCCACGTGCCGTTGAACGGGCCATGTGAGTTTAAACGACCCATGAAATGGACCGTCCACTTGTCCTTGGCATTTTCCAGCTTTCTTTTGATGTCACGAGCTAGGTCACAGACCGTGGTTTGTCACACGGCCCTTGACACGTCCCGTCACTCACCACTTTGCTCCCATTGTTCGACTTTCGATGGTGGTGACTCTCACGTCACTTTGACGGCCAAACTCACGACCCGTTTTACGTCCCACAATCCATGACACGTGCCGTGGGACATCTCTTGGTCAAAATTTTCCTACAGATGCTTACTAGCCACTGCCATCAGCCAAGTATGAGGCCACGATTGGCCTCACGGGCCGTGTGGAAGCACACGAGCTATGTAAGTCCCCGTGTGTCCTCATTTGTCTCCATTTTTTCTCCTCTTCCCAAAGATTAACTCTTTTTCGTATCTTTTCCTATAATTCTTTCGTTTCGCCATGCCTTAGTCATTATTCCCTAAAAATCATAAAAACAAACATCAAAGTAACAAATTTGCTTGAGAACACACAAAAATCCCTTGTTTAAGGCGTTATAAGAGTCGTATTTCTATGACTCATCAAATTGTCGAGCAAAGAAAGTTGACGAGTAGCTAATTTTGTCCGACCGATGAAATTACTAGATGGAACAAATAGAGCAAATGGGATTGGAAAAATATTACGAGCGAGACTTCAGTTTCAAGTCGCATACATATCTCTAGTTTTACGAGAATCAGGTCGTGTGTAATTCTGGATTTAGGAACAACTGAAATTCTCAAAAATAAAAATAATGGTGCGGAACTTGAAGTAGGAACGATAGTAGCTGGAATTGGAAGGATTAGAGCATGAGGTGGTACGAATGATAAGGCGGATGATATGGTAAGATAGAGTACGAAAATGATATATGTCAAAGAGCAACGATATGGAAAAAGAGAATTACGTTTAAGATATTAGAAGTCTTTGATATCTGCAGTTTCTAATATAACTAAATAAAGTGGTTAGTTCATAAATATAGAGAGTATGAACCAATGCAATGAATGCTAAGAAAAGAAAAGACAAGAGTAAATAAGAAATCATTTCTATTTCAATAAACACTTGACTTTTCTTTGAAAGGATTGTACTGATCCAGTTGAATTTTGAAAGACAAAGCTTAACCTTGAATAGATTTGTTAGTATACAAAAATATGATAATGTGAAAGTAAACATTAATAAATATATTGATAACTTAAATATCCTATTATAAGGCGAAAGAACCTAAATGTTCTATTGTAAGGTGAACAAGCCTTAATGTCCTATTGTAAGGCGGACAAGCCTGAATATCCTATTGAAATATCCTATTATAATGCGAACGAACCTTAATGTCCTATTGTAAGGTAGACGAACCTGGATGTCCTATTGTAATGCGAACAAATCTGAATGTCCTATTGTAAGGCGGACGAACCTAAATGTCTTATTATAAGGCGGACGAGCCTAAGTGTCCTATTATAAGGTGGACGAACCTTAATGTCCTATTATAAGGTAGACGAACCTAGATTTTTTATTGTAAAACGAATAAGCCTAAATGTCCTATTATAAGGAGGATGAACCTAAGTGAAATATCATAATTAATAGCAAGCCCAAATGATAGTAGAATTTGCATAATTAAAATGGTTACTTGATTTGTAGTAGGCCCAAACAATAACTTGATCTAAATGGTAGCTCTTTCAGTCAAATCTAACAGTAGGCCTAGTCATTGTCTGTTCCTGCATTCAAAGAAAAATCATGAGTTTTAGAAGACAAGATTGGATCATACCTGTATTGTTTTCGATCTCATGGAGCTCGAAATTGCACAACATTGTGATAAAAGTTTTAAGAGATCCTAAAAAATTTCTGCCCCAGTTGAGTGCATGAGTATTTTCACTTCTTATGTGTTGAAAATGTTGTATACTCATGAATTTTGGAGGGACCTCAAAAATTCTGCCGCAGTTTGACTTGTGAGATCTTTATATTCCTGCTTCACTCAAAGAAATTTGTCAGTTAAAAAGTAAGTGATTGTCTTGTACTTGAACATTGAGTCTTGATTATGAATCTGCATATTAATTAAATCTAGAAGTTGGGACAATCAACTCTAGATTTAATTTGAACTATTTGATTGAATTTGCTATAGAGGAACAAAAGAAAGATTCTATTGATAGAGACACGACCCAATAGTGGGCTGCCTACGTATCCCAAAAGGAAATAAGGTCAGACATAGTTCAGAATACACGGGAATGAATAAAAAAACTTATGGAGTAATTAATAGGAAAAGGAAGAGATTATGCATGAAACAAACAAATAAATATTAAATACACAAATAGAGACAGTTAAAGAAAATAATCCCACATAAAACACAAAACACGTAATGGTTAGAACCTAGAATCCCCAGCAAAGTCGCCATTCTGTCCCGCCCCATATTTTCTCGCAAAAAGACGAGAATCTGGATGATGTCATGACATTACTCTTTTGGGATTTAAAATTGAAGAGTCACCACCTAATGATTTGAGGTGCATTAGGACACCATTCTAACCTAAAACTAACTAAGGGTCTAAAGCCTCCAGAGATTGGGTAAGCATTCAAGTTACCTCGAATGGAAGGTGTTAAACATCCTTCGAGGTCTGCAAAATACGGGTCTCGACCGTATATCACATTTTATGTGGGGGTAAAAATTACAAGCAAGGTCAATGAAATAATTGAATCTTTTAGGCTAAACACAAGGTGCTAAACACATAAACGTTTTTTATTTATAATCAGAATAATAAGAAAACAGATAGCTGATTAGCATAAAAAATCATTCTTATAAAACATTCTAACGTCACAAAATTACATGCAACATAATAAGACAAATACAAGAAAGGTGATAACTAAGTGAATTAAATACGAAAGAAAAT
>JAPFFP010016560.1:0-16726 GCA_026153255.1 Solanum medicagineum
AAACATTTCATAAAATGTCTCATAGCCTCCTACTCATAGTTGTGGTGCACAACACAACCATGAATAAGACTCTAATCGAAGTGGTGTGTTGGACTCCAAGCATCTATCAACTTAGTACTCTAATACAATCTTTTTCACGACCAAAGCCTAGGGCCTAAATGTGACCGGCGAATGGGGAACCCGGAGGAACCCCAAACAAGCCTTACATCATATTATTAAGGGGAATTTGAACTAAGGGAGAGAGATTAATACTTAAGTATTTTGTAAAGGTTTAGAAAACGAAGGCAAGGGACTAAGGGGAAAGATTGCATAACCTCATAATCAAGAGACAAAAAAGTCAAGGCTCATATCATAGACACATAGCATGACCAACAATACCTCTACTACGTAGATAAGAGCGGGGGCCAAGACAAAACAATCGGGCTCACCCTCATAGTCAAGATAGAAAATAAAGAAGAGTGTCTCAATACATAATAAGAAAAACAACTAATAAGGTCCGCGAAGTGGAGGACTCACCAACTAGCTTGAGTAAAATTGAACTAGCCACGTGGAGGAGGAGGATGATCAACTTGGGCACCAGTTCCTACATGGTGATATCATGTAGGCGTAGAGTATGCATTAGTATCTTTGAATGTACTAAGTATGTAGGGTGCAATGCAAACATGAATTAAGCATCATAATCAAATTGCATAACAATAGGCAATAGGCATAATACAACAATATGGTATGTATGATCAATGCATAGGTAAAATATGCTTAAGTAACTCATGCTCATAAAGGATATCATATGTATAGAAGAGACCAAATTAGATTTCCAAGGTACCAACCCTTTGGTAGATTACTGATGATGTCGCCCCATCACTTAGGGGGTGAAGTACTAACCCTTCACTCAGTTGGTGATAATGTTGCCCCATCACCTAGGTGGAGAAGCACTAACCCTTCCCTCGGTTGATGAGCGCAAACCCCCATCTCAGTTAGTGATGATGTCTCCCTATCACTAGGTGTAGAAGTACTAACACTTCCCTCGATTGATGAGTGCAAATCTCCACCTCGGTTAGTGATAATGTCGCCCCATCACTTAGGTGGTGAAGTACTAACCCTTCACTGGGTTGGCTATAATACTGACCCATCACCTAGGTGGAGAAGTACTAACCATTCCCTCGATTGATGAGTACAAACCCCTATCTCGGTAATTCAGGTTCTTAGACCCCCGCCGGATTTGGCATGGTATAATGCAACACCCTATATAGGAATTATCATATACATAAGCTCATTTTATCATCATAAAATCATTCATATCATATCTCATGCTTTGGATCTTCAATTCTAGAAGAAATCCTAACCGAATATTTTATCCAACACTTGAGGGGTGTAATGGGGGTAAAAGACCATGTAATTTAGAGATGAAATAATACAAGAAAATCTGTTGTAAAACCATCAATCAACATCTTGCAACAGCTAAAAGATATTCACATCAAAACCCCTCATCAAATCCAACATTAGACCTAAGATTTAGAGCTCGAAACATGCTAAAACAACCATACTTTCATGAACTCAAATCAGCGTGCAGTAAATTTCTTAATATACAAGACCCACATGTAAAATCAACTTTAAATCATGCAAATTGAGTAAAAAGGAGATAAGGGCACCATGGGTGGAAGAACCCAATGGCTTAAACCTGCGTTCCTTAGCTTGGAGATGAACTTGGTGAAGATTGGAGATGGAGACGTGAAGCTTGAAGAAGAACCTTGAAGGAGAACCTTAGCTCAGGTTTGGCACTTGAGTTTGGGAGTGAAAATATGAATAAGTATTTGAGTGAGTATTGGAAAATGTTTTGGATGATGTGAGGGTGAAATAAGGTAAGTATAGGTTAAACCACATATGGGAACCCTTGGGCCCAAGACTTGAAAGTCTTGGACCAAAATAAAAAAAAACAGGACAAAAATAACACTAGTCCGCGTCGCTTCACTGGAATTTACATCTCTACA
Source organism: Solanum medicagineum (assembly GCA_026153255.1). Taxonomy (NCBI): domain Eukaryota; kingdom Viridiplantae; phylum Streptophyta; class Magnoliopsida; order Solanales; family Solanaceae; genus Solanum; species Solanum medicagineum. The sequence goes on from JAPFFP010016560.1 coordinate 1,989, forward strand.
CAAACGAGTTACATGAAAACGGACATATATTCTTCATCCAAACTTCGAATGAGGTGAAACTAAGTATGTTGGAAAGATAATTCAAGTAGATATAATTTGGCAGGTTGTTGCCCATCCAATTCTTTGTGTGCTAAGAGATATGCACCTTTAAACTTGACCCTCCTAACTCGCGTTTTTGCAATTTTTGGATTTTGATACGGTTGCTCTAAAATTTGGGTTAGACCATCCCCCACTCAATTTGGCCCCCCGAAAAAGAATATGAAGTCGGATTTTTGAAATAACAAACGAATTTTTAGATTTATGGAAATTATGATTCGAGGCACTTCTGAGACATATTTTCGGGCATGTTTTTGGTCGTTTCGAAGCCACAATCTTATATATTTATGTGATCACATTCTTGTCATAATCATAATCTTATCAAAATCATATACATAAACATAATTAGGCTTAACCCACTTCATAATTTTCAGAAATTCTAATGTTCATGGGAACATATGTAATGAATAATGTGAGAATAGCATGGGCAATTGAGATTCAATCTAAAATCAACAATATAATGTGAAATTCAAGTGAAAACATGATTAAATCTACATTTAAAATCACAATAGAAACACCCATGCACTAAACAAGCTTTGAAGGGGACATGTACATTTATATCTTCATAAATCCAATATAAATAATCATAATAGGGCTTAAAATAACTTTAAATCATAAATAAAGTACAGCCCACACATTAATTAAATTTAAATAATTATAATAATAAAAACTCATATTTAAAGTAAGTTAAATTCATGAAAATTTGCTTGAAAAAGTTTGGGTCTCCTTGATTGGAAGAAACCAAGGATCAAAACCCACATACCTTGACCAATGAAGAAACTTAAAGAGAAATTTGAAGAAGGAATGAGTTTTCCTTGATCCCCAAGTTTGGAATCCATAAGTGCTCTTTGAGGGAGGCTTGAGAGAGTTTAATTCAAGAAACTAAGCATTATTCTTGAATGAAGGTTTAGAATTTGTGTAGGAGACATTTAGGAATGTAAAAGGGGGTTTAAAGGTTGTAAAAAGCCTTGAGGATGGGTCAAAATATCAAAAACACCTCAAGGAAACACCCATTTAATTCTCATCCGGAACTTCACTCGACCAGCTTCACGGGTCGTGAAGCTCTTCACGGTCCATGAAGGCTCCCGTCTCAGCCAAGATAGGTTCTACGAAAAGGGCATAACTGCTCACTCCGAACTCGAAATGAGGTAAAACTGGATGCGTTGGAAAGCTAATTAAAAGCGATTTAATTTGATAAGTTTTGGTTCACCCAGTTCTTTTTGTGGTAAGAGATATGACCATTTAAAGTTTACCCTTCTATAAATACTTGTGAAAAACTTAGCCAATGGAGTTCCTTTGAACTTGGCTCGACGTAGGAGACCCATGATGGCCTTAAACAACATAAATAAGCTTTGAATTGAGGGTTTGAAAGTGGAATTAGCTTGATCTTAAAGATTCCATATTATAAAAATTCGATGTAGTCACCTTCACGGGAGGCCACACGGACCATGTAGTGTCACACGAGCCGTGACACCTTCCTTGGTCCCAAAATCATGGAATTTCAAGACAAGCCATCACACTATCCCTCAATAAGGTCCGTGAAATGTCACACAGACCGTGAGGGTACAAGTGTGGCGTGCCTTAGCCAAAATCTCCACTTTCAAGGTCCAACACTAAATTTTGAGGCCAAGGGTCACCTTATTAGAGGCCATAAGGGTCGTGTGACCTCACATGGACCATGAGTTCTCCCTTGAAGTGTCAGCTTAGTCCAAAACTTCCCAAAATCAAAAATTACAAGCTCCAACGAAAGCGTTACCCGGGTCATTACATACCCTCTATATGGGTGTTGGTGTGAAAATTTTCTAAATATGAAATAACTGTCTCAAAACATCGTCAATGAAACTTTTTCTTATTGAAGCCTCATGGAAGGCTACATAGTTCATGTGCCTCTACACGTTCCATGAGACCTCTCTACAGGGCCCCTGATAACTTTTTGACATCCGATTCGTTAATGTCGTTCTTATAATTTTGGATATTCCTAAGGGTCATTTAGTATTTTCTATCCGATCCTAAGACTTTCAAATGACCTTTACACTTCTTCTCTCATTTAAATTCAATTCAACAATTAGAATTTACTCAAGCTCTCTCATAAGAACTCCTGTCAAGTGAACTACTAAAGGCTTGTCTTGGAGCTTAAGAAAAGGATCTCTTCTTCATCAAATTCTTCTTGTTTCTTCTTGGTTAGTTAAGGTATGTGGGATTGATTTATGATCCCTTTCAACCAAGAAGACTCCAACCTTTTTTACACTTGATTTTATGAAATTTAGCTTACTTTAAATATGAGTTTTTAAAATTATGATTTATTTGATTCAATTGAGATATATGCTATGTTTAATTGTTGCTTTTAAATTGATTGAAGCATTGTCCCTTTAAAGTTTGATCTATGTAAAATCATAATTTGAAATATGGATTTACTTGAATTTCATATTGTATTGTTCATTTAAGATTGAATCTCTATTTCTCATGCTATTCTCACAACATTCATGGAATATGTATATATAAGCATTGGTTTTTTATGGAAATTATTTGGTGGGTTAAGCTTACATATGTTTTTGATGAGATTTATTTGGTGTTTTAAGCTCACATATGGTTATGACAAGAATGTGATCACGTAAATGTCTATGAAATGGCTCATTGAACATTTTGGGTGTTTACACTATCTTGATATATGTGAATGGGTTATTCCTATGCATGAAATGTATTATTCGAAATTTGATTTGACTTTTGAGCTCAAGTATGAATGATTATGAATAATGTTTGGCTTTTATGCTCATGTATGCATTCAAATGATTTAAAATGACATGTACCTCTTATGAAAGAATGTATACATACATACATATATATATACACACACATATACACATGTGGGATGATGAATTAGAACCAATGAGACTAGAGGCGTCAGGTTTATCCCCAAGGGTCCTTTCCTTTCTCTTGCACTGTGTGCCAGCACAGATATTTGATACAGTAATCCTTACCAAAATAGGAGGCTTGTAAGGTGTTGCTACAACTTTGGTGTGATATGATATGAAAATCCTATCCAAAATGGGAGGCCCGTAAAGAAGGTTACTTCTCCGAAATGAGAGGCCCTTAAGGAGATGTATGATTTATCTTTGGCAAGTAGACCACCTCTTATCCGGTATGGGGATAACACAAGAATATCAAGTAATAGCTTTCTTAGTCTTATATGTCGATTGAGGTCTCATCCTCTTTATATTGAAGCATTATGCATTGCATGCATCATGGACTTCATGGCATATTGTTACATTACTCTTCTTTTGTTATAAACTTCTTTCTATATATGTGTCATTGTCATCTAACATTGAATGCAATTTTATGAGTTCATATGCATTTTATGCCTGCATACTTAGCACATTTAAACGTACCAGCATATACTTTTACTTATATGATTTAACCATGTAGGGACCGGCGACTACATTCATCCACCCTTTGATAACTAGTTTGGATTTGATAATGTTTTTGTAGTGAATCCTATCTTTTAAGGACAAGCCATCATCCATCTACCTTATGTTACTTCCACTTATGTTATATTTTCTTTGAGGGTGAGTTAGGGATATGTCTTAGCCCCTAGTCCTATTTTATGACTAGAGGCATTGTTAGAAATCATGCAGACTCTTGTACAGATATATGTTATGATATGCTATTTGGAGATTATGGTTATGGCTATTGATTTGATATGATTATTCTTATGTGTATTTATGATATAATATGGAAATGTGGAAGATCCTAACTCTCATTTTTTTCCCATAGAGTGAGTCATACTTACCCGCTACTTAGTCCTTATGTGTTATGTGTTATGTGAATCTATGCAGATCCTTATCCCTATGATATCCCCATAGCATAACTCATACTTTCTTGTCCCTTAGAACTATGTGTTTACTATCTCTTATACGCTTCCGAATCGATGATGTGAATATGAATACTTCGAGGCTTGTTTGGGGACTCTCGAGTTCCCATTCGCCATGTGCTTCTAGACCCATGTTCCGGTCATGACAAAAAGTCAAGAGAATACATAATAGAAAGTAAAAGTCCCTATAATATGACTAAAAATAAGTGTCTCAAAGGTACAATAAGAAAGAATAGAAGGTGTAGTCCCAAAACTAGAGGGCATGCCAATCAACTAGTCTCGAACGTCTTAAGCTAGCCATGTGCCGATGGAGGAGAAGGAGGAATATCAGTGACTACATGGTGATATCGTATATAGAGTACACCAAAAAAATAAACTCATGTCTGGAGTACACCAAAATATCATCGATGAACATGATCAGGAACATATCAAGGTAATTTCTGAATACTCTATTCATCAAGTCAATGAAAGCGGTAGGAGCATTTGTCAATCCGAAGGGCATTACCAGAAACTCAAAGTGACCATATCGGGTTCAAAAAGTTGTCTTCAGGATGTCACATTCTTTAACTTGCAACTAGTGATAGCCTGATCTGAGGTCTATCTAAGAGAAAATAGTTGGTCGAACAAGTCATCAATCCTCGGAAGGGAATATTTGTTCTTAATGGTCACCTTATTCAATTAGCGATAATCTATACACATCCGAAGGGAACCATCCTTCTTTTGCATGAACAGGACCAGAGAACCCCATGGTTAGATACTCGGCCCAATAAATCCATTATCTAAGAGATCTCTTACCTGCTCTTTCAGTTCTTTCAACTCTGCGAGGGCTATTCTATATGGCCGAATAGAGATAGGTTGTGTATCGGGGAGAACATCAATCCCAATATCAATCTCCCTATCAGGAGGGACTCTAGGCAAATCACCAGGAAAGACATCAGGAAAATTATTAACAACTGGAACTGACTCCAAATATGGAGATTCTACATTATCAGCCTTAACTCATACAAGGTGATAGATACATCCCTTTGAGATTAGCTTTCTCACCTTAAGGTGTGATATAAACTTACCCTTAGGCACAGTAGAATCACCCTTCAACTCTATGACAAGCTCATTTGAAAATTTGAATTTGATCGTTTGGGTTCTATAATCAACAGAGGCATAACAGACGTGTAGCCAATCCATGCAAAGAATCACATCAAAGTCGACCATCTATAACTCAACTACGTCTGCCAAAGTATCTCTATGATAGATAGACACTGTGCAATCTCTGTATATCCTTTCTTCTAGAATGGACTCACCAGTAGGAGAAGAAACACTAAAGGGCTCAAGAAGACATTCAGGAAAGATCTCAAACTTACTAGCCACATATGGAGTTACAAATGATAAAGTGGAACCTGGGTCAAGCAAAGCATATACATCATATGAAAAAAGACTCGAAGCATACTCATGACAACATCTGGTGCAATTCCTGGTCCTGTAGATTTCCCATCACATACAAACAATTTGTACCACCACCTGTATTAGTTGTGGCACCTCTTAGTGGTACTACTGAAGACTGGGCTTTGTAACCTCCATCACTCATCCTCTTCATTGGGCACTCATTCTGGAAGTGACCCGTCTGTCTGCACCTAGTATTGGCCTGGAATCATGTCTTCTTAGGACTATTCTGGATGTACAATTCCATTTCGATAGTAATATTTCATTTCAGTTAGAAAATACAGTCAGATGTTTGGGGCAGTGTAAGTGATCAAAGGGTAGTAACTCATATCACGGGAGGAAACTTTGGGCAGAGTTCTATTGCTATTAATGGGTGGCTCCTCAAATTCTTATGGGCACAGGCATCCCAGGTAAAGAAAAAGTCGACTTGAAACCCTCATATCATATGTCCACCCGTGGGGATTCCAGATAACGCTTGCATCCTCTGTTTTACCGCGACTGCTGGCACAGAGTGAGAGTTGGCGTCAATCTCACGCCTTGGGCAAGCATTTATGTCATCACGTCACTCAACTAGATGGAGCTTACCAAACTTGCCACATGGTGGCTTCCCCCTCAAACCTTGAGTCACACTAGCTTGGGATTGAGAACCCTAAGCTCTGTAATTCTGATAGCCCTGAGACTTCTGATCATACCTGTTACTTAGGACTGGTGCACTTGCTGAAGATGGTGCATGGTTCGAACACCTCTTTTAAAAATAGAACCTGTCCCCCTTACCTTACTTATGCTGGCTAGGCTCATGCCCTGCTGACTTAGCCTTTTTGCTCAAGTGCTCCTCCCTATCCCTATTCTTATCCTCCTCAAGTTATTGTGCATAGAGCATAAGCCGAGAGATGTCCATATCTAGAATTAGCAATGTTGCTTTGTACTCCTTCTTCATATGCTTGCCCAAGCTGAATATAAACTTTATCATCTTAGACCTCACATTGGGGACCATCTCTGGAGAATACTTGGATAGTTGTACGAATCTAAGGCTATATTCTTTGACATCATCCCTTCTTGCTTCAAGCTAACAAACTCCTCCACCTTCGCTTCCCTCAACTCTCGTGGAAAGAAGTGATCAAGAAAGGCCCCTTCAAAGTCATACCAAATGGCAGGCTCAGCATCCTCACCTCGACTTTCTTCCTATTGATTCTACCTAACATGTGCCATATCATTGAGTTGGTAGGAGCAAGTTCAACTCCCTCTATCTCAATTTCATGCATAGCTTTCAACATTTTCCACATCTCATCAAAAAAGTTCTGGAGGTCTTCCTCAACCTTTCACCTACTAAAAACTGGTAGATTCATCATCAGGAAATCTCTCAGTTGATGGCAGCGGGTGGATCTTGTGAGTTAGTACTGGGAATCTGTGAACTCTAGTTCCCACTCTGAGCAGCTACCAGTTGAGTGAGCATGGTGATAGCTCCTCTGAATTTACCCTATGTGGTAGGAGCTGGTGGAGTAATAGGTGTCTGTGGAACATCAGTGGCTCTGGCTAGTCGACCTCGACCCCTTTTTTCCATCTTAGTAGGCACCTCCAAAGTGTGATTCCCAGCTTTGCTGGCTAAATCTTCCCTCTGGATCATAGTACGTTTTGGAATCATGATCTACAAGCGTATAATGCATGAATAAGAAAAGAGCTTTGAAGAGTCTTTAACTCTATTGTATGGACTCACAATACAAGAAAGTTTAACAATTCCTAATATCCTAGAGCCTCGTGTTTATAAATTGTAGTGCACAACACACTCATAAAAAAGATTTTACTAGACACGGCTTTATATACTCCTAAGGACTCTTGAACTCTATGCTTTGATTCCAATTTTTTCATGCCCGGAAGGGTACCCTTGGCGTGGCCGGCACTCGGAGACTATTGTTAGCCCCTAAATGAACCACTCAGCCTCATCACATTCGTTCAATCACATTCTAGTAGCGGAAGACGTCAATAATTAGGAATACTCAATAAGAAGCAATGACAACTGATAATAAAAGGACCAAAGGCTAAACAAGTTATCCATCAATTGAATAAGACTAGTGTGAAAGAAACCAGCCAACATAACATCCAATCACAACTCAACAGTCTAGTCTATGAAGCCTCTAAAATATCTTAATAATGGTGCCAATGACAGACCCATGGCTACCTCTAAATAGAATGAAATAAGTCTAAACTCAAAGCTAGAAAGAAATATAATGTCCTCTAAAAGTAAAGGAAGCTCGCCAATCAACTGAAAGCAAATAGGTCCTCAATGGGGTGTCTATTGATCACCACCAGTACCTTTCTCTACATCATGAAAAGATGCAGGCCCAAATAGACCTCAATATGAGAAATGTACGAGTATGTAAAATGACAGAAAGAAACATGTAAAGGAAGAATAACATCAACCTCAAGAAATTGGAAACTCAATCATTATGTCAAGAGTCTACAGTAAGAATACAGTTGAGGCAATGACTACTCATCTAGCATCTAGGTCTCATCATCCACTCAGAGTGCTATCAAGGCCTTTTCTCTAACCGATAATTGTCACCTATGAGCCGATGATGATACAATGAAGCTACACCATTGCTACATGTATCCAATACCCCACAGGGGATATAGGACATATCATCAATGTATCCAAAATCGGTAACATCAAGTCCTGATTTTGGGACAATAGGAAATACTCGATTTTGCGGTTCAATACTCTCCTATGCTGGCTACGTAGTTATTGAGTTTGAGTTGGACATATTCTTACTCAATTCGGTGCTCAATACTCCTCCCAAGACTCAATATGATCTTAAGACAACAACCTTATGGTTAACTCAGTCATCTAGTCTTATTGGACATTCATCAACTCAACTCATCATATCAACTATCAACCTTTTGGGTTACATCATTTTTTGGTTCAGTTCTTGACTCATAAGGACTCAATCATACATCATTCTAACTCATAGCATTTAGGAGAACAAATGTAGAATTAAAGCATTTAGGGATTCCATCGACTCTTTAGGCTCAAATTTTATGCTCATGTATTCCATGTGAGTAAAACATGTGAAAATAATGAGTAATCATGCTAGGGTTCATATAGTAAGGTAAAATCATGTAATTCAAATAATTAAATCATGAAAGTAGTAATTCATGCAAGATTATTTAGAAATTGTCATTACCAAGCCTAGGTCCTAGAAGTAACACGGCGAACGGGAACTCGAAGATATCCAAACAAGCCTCTTAGCATATCCATCACACATCCTTGGCCATGGAAGTAAAGTAAACAACAATAAGAGATATATGAAAAAAGGAAGCGGGACTAAGGGAAAACTTGGTATTCATAAAAACATAAAGAGTCAAGCTTATACCATAAGCACATCATAATATCCAACAACATCTCTAACATGGAATGGAGCGGGGGCCAAGACACTCTCCAGGCTCACCCTCATAATAACAAGTTTTCTACATAAATAAGTCTCAAAATAGCAACAATACGGTAGATAGTGTCCTCGGACTTGAGGATTCATCGAAGCTTATCTCAAAAGTATCAATTAGTCACGTGGAGGATGATCAAATGGTGCTCCAGTATCTACATGGTAATATCATGTAGACATACATTATGTGTTTTGGATGTAGTAAGCATGTAGATGCAATGCAACAAGACATAAGCCAATATAGTTCACATCCATAATCATAAGCAACGGATAAGTATAATCTTAATATGGCATGCATGATAAATGCTTGGAGTAAAACATATTTGCAAATCATTCATCTTGCATAATATATATAGCATACACATCTGTGGGAAGCAACCTCAATCGGCATAGACTGAGTATCTCCAACTTAAAATACAAGGCATGACCCCCTCGGAAAGATGGACCCAGTATGACACCCCCCGGCTAGGTGGAACGGGCATGACACCCCCCGGCTTTGTGTGGTCTACTTGCAAAGGCAAACCAAACATAGTCACATGACTAGATGGATCCACTAGTATAGCAAGGGTAATAATCATAATCCTATGGCGATACATAGTTTAGAGACAAAAGACTTTATGTAAGGACCCCTTGAGTCAAGCCACCATCTTAAGCCTCAATCGGTGCTAAGTCAAATCCCATGGAATACTTGAAATAATCATAACTTGTATAACTTCTAAGAAACATGGAAACATGACAGGAGTAGCTCTTGAAACATGTTTGACCTCTAATTGTGAGCCTAACTTGAAACATGAGAGTAGATTATAATCATACATGAACCCTTGCTTTAACATGAATGGCTTACAAGAGATAAAATCTTGAGATAGGGCTTAGCTTGTAACTTGTAATATCATAGATAATTTTCATGAATTCAATACATACTTGAAAACCCTAAATCATCATATAGTCACTTGACTTGTAATTCAGGAAATAGATCATTAATAACTTGAGAATTCTTGGGTTCATGATACCAGTTCAAAATCATGCAATTCAAGAGTGAAATAAGATGAGAAAACCTAATGTGGGGTACCTTGAAATCCATCATCACAAGTCGTAATAGATTATAGCTTCATAGCTCAAAACATGCATACTCTCAATAGATATAATCAAATCATGGTATAAGCTTAAAATAGATAGTCATGCATAATCAATCAATATTTCGTCACATGATTCATGCCATAATTCATAATAAGAGATACCCATAGGAAATACAACTTGAAAAAAAACATGCAATTTGTTGGGATCCATGGGTGAAAGGACACAATGGATGAAACCTACATACCTCAAACTTGGGTTTTCTTGAGATGAGCTAGAATAGAACTTAGAGCTTAAAGAGAATAATTGAATTCTAAAGTTAAGCTTGAAATCCTAGAAATTTTAATGACATATTTGGTTAAGTCTTGAAGAGGTTTTAGTGAGGGTTTTGCGTGATATAGAGTTGAAAAATGACTAAGTATGGGTGTTTTCACGTATAAGTGGACATGGGGCTATGCCTCAATGCCCTTGGCTGACACAGAAAAATTAAGGAAATCTTGTATTGGTTTGTGTCTGTTCTGCGATCTGGACCCATGCGGAGGAAGAATTAACACTGATCTGCGCCCAGTCCACATCGGGGCCTGGTCGTGGATGCACACCAGAAATTGAAAATTTGCGAAATTAATTTTTTCACCGCGAGTCTTCTAAAACCTGGGTTATACCTATTTGCCACTCAATTTTACCTCCCGATCAAGAATATAAAGTCGAATATTTGATATCACATATGTATTTTGATATATATGGAAAGTATGATCATGGGCATTTTCAAAGCACATTTTGGGGCATTTCAATATCTCCCCCCCCCCCTTGATAATATTCATCCCTGAATGTCAAAGAAACATGCATGAGAGAAGTAATCAAGAAGATTTCTACCCAACATGAATGCAACAAATGCATTTAAACATCTTCAAGAATCTCAACATGAATATCAAAAATCACCATAAACTTGCCAACACAAACATGGATGCATGCAAAATAACATGAGGGCTGAAACTTAGGACTTAAAATCATATAAGGGACTTAAATTAGTGTCACAACCCAAGACTAGGGCCTAGATATGACAAGGCGAATAGAGACTCAAAGGACCTACAGGCTCCTCCTCACTATGAGAGTAGATCAAGATATCATCAATGAAAACAACAACAAACAAAAAAAGGTATGGTTTGAAGACCCTAATCATAAGATCCATGAAGATAACCTACTTATAAGATCCATGAAGATAGTTGGTGTATTGGTCAACCCAAAAGACATAACCACAAGCTCATAGTGCCCATACCTAGTCCGTAAGGCCGTCTTGGGAATGTCATACTTCCTCACCTTCACTTGATGATACTCGGACCGAAGATCAATCTTAGAGAAGTGACTAGCCCCTTGAAGTTGGTCAAATAAATCATCAATCCTTGGTAGAGGATACTTATTATTTATGGTGACTCTATTAATTTGCTAGTAACCAATACGCATTCTAAGAGAATCATCCTTCTTCTTTATAAACAACACAGGTGTACCGCAAGGTGATTGGCTAGGCCTAATAAACGCTTCTCAAACAAGTCCTTTAATTGATCTTTTAACTCCTTCAACTCCACCGGGGCCATACAATAAGGAGGAATAGAAATAGGCTGAGTATCGGGAAGGAGATCTATGCAAAAATCTATTTTCTTTTCTACAGGAACACCGGAAAGCTCATAAGGGAAGATCTAGGAACTCATTAACCACTGGAAACGACTCTATGGGAGGGACTTTATACTCCATATTCCTAACCCTCAACAGATGATAGTAACACCCCTTAGAATTTGGGCTTTAATTCAAGAGATAAACTTACCCTTGACCACCACATCATGACTCTCACTCTCAAGGACGGGTTCATTTGGGAATTGAAATTTTACCCCATGGGTTTTACAATCAATAGAGGCATAATATGAATGCAACCAATCCATCCCAAGAATGACATCAAAATCCACCATATCCAATTCAACCAGATCACAAGGCAGTATTTTATGCAAGATGCAAATAGGACAATTTGTATAGACCTTTCTAGCAACAATAGATGCACCAGTAGGAGTAGACACATCATAAGACTCACATAACATTTTGGTTCAACATGAAACTTTTTAGCAACAAAAGGAGTAACAAAAGAAAGAGCGGCACCCGGGTCTATCAAGGCATACACATCAAAATCAAAGACTTTCAATATGCCGGTTACGATATCATACACCTCATCAACCCCTTGTATCCCTTGGAATGCATAGAACTGACTATTCCTTGGGGCACCACCTTGTTGGCCTTCTCACCCCAAGGAACTGCATTAGCACCCCATCCTTGTGGGCAAACATCTTTACCCTTGTGTTGATTCCGAGGACAATCCACCTTCTTATGACCCACTTCTCCACAACTATAGCAAGCATTGTTGTCCCTTAAACTTGGGCCATCATGGCCTCTACTACATCTTTGGCACATAGGCCTAGGCACCATACCACCACCTCCTTGGGGCCTTGGGTTGACATGAACAAATCTACCACTAGGAACATGGGAAGACCCTTGACCATGGTGAAACCGGCCACGCTTGGGAGTTTGGGGCTTACCATCAAAACGGGCCCTCTTGGCCTCACTACTCCTCCTCTTTCTCAACATCTCCCCTTCTAATTGTTTGGCATATGTCATTAAGTAGGACAAGTCCATATCAAAAATCAACATAGTGGCACGATACTCTTCATTCACCAAATCGGATATACCCATCACAAAATTATTCATTCTAAACCTCGGGTCGGCAAACAAGTGTGGAGCATATTTGTAGAGTTGGTTGAACTTGAGGGCATACTTCCTCATACTCATAGATCCATGCTTCAAATTCTTAAACTCCACCATTTTTCCCTCCCTAAGCTCAAGAGGAAAGAACTGGTTAAGGAAAGCCACCTTGAACTCCTCCCAAAGGATCACATTGTTGTTCCCCTTCTCCTCCTTCCATTGAGTATACCATTTTTGGGCCACCCCCTTGAGTTGGCAAGCCGCCAACTCCACCTTCTCGTACGATCTAACACCCATGATATCCAACACCTTGTATACCTAATCAATAAATTCTTGAGGGTCCTAATCCACTTTAGACCCATTAAACTTTGGTAGGTTCATCTTCATAAATTCCATCACCCGAGATGCCAGAGTAGGAGCATAAGGGGCTTGGGCCCCTTTGTTGGCTTGGTTAGCCATGGATTGAGCCAACAAAGTGAGAGCATCCTGGAGCTCTCCATGAGCCAGTTGTTCATCGGGAGTGTGAGCTATTCTTCCACTTGTGTTAGACATGATCTAGTAATGGCAAAGAACATTCGTTAGAGGGGAAACCATACCTAACTACTATAGCATGACATAGATCATGAAGAAGGGGAACATTTCCTAAAACATCTCATAGCCTCTTAACCATAGTTGTGGTGCACAACACAACCATGAATAAGACTCTAATCGACGCGGTGTGTTAGATGTCGAGGATCATTAATAACCTAGTGCTCTTATTCCAAGTTTTTCACGACCAATCTAGGGCCTAGACATGACAAGGCAAATGGAAAACCCGAATGGACCCCAAACAAGCCTCGTAGCATATCATTATACATCCTTGGTCGTGCAAGCAGTAAAACAACAATAAGAGATAGTAAAAAAAGAATATGGGGCTAAGGGACATCCTCTTTACCATAAAAATATAACAAACCAATAGCATAGCATTAACATATCATAAGGTTCCAACAACACCTCTAACACATAGATAGGAACGGGGGCCAAGACAACTTTCCAGGCTTGCCCTCATAGTCAAAAGCATACAATTAGATAATAACAGTCTTTATATAGCATAATAATAAGAGATATAATCCCCAGAGTTGAGGACTCAGAAAACTTGCTTTGAAAAGATAATACTAGCCACGGGGGCAAGAGGATGACCGTAAGGAGCTCCGGTTACAATATGGTAACATCATGTATGCACAGAGTATGCTTTCGTACATTTGAATGTACTAAGTATGTAGGACGCAATGCAACAAGAGATAGGCAATATAGGCAAACTGCAATATCATAAGCAATGGATAACATATTAACAATATGACAGGTATGAATGATGCTTGAAGTAAAACATACTTATAAAGAACATATTACATACGTAAGAAGAGACCAACATTATGATAGATTGTCACACCCTACAATCCTTGGCGATTGAGGTATCAATCCCTCAATTGGTTGATGATTCTCTCACCCTACCATCTATGGTGATTAAGGTATCAACCCCTCAATTGGTTGATGGTTGTCTCACCCTACCATCCTTGGTGATTGAGGTATCAACCCCTCAATTGGTTGACCATTGTCTCACTCTATCATCCATGATGATTGAGGCATCACCTCCTCAACTAGGCACGGTCAACTAACAATACTATAAGTCGTTTTCATGGAAAAAAACTCATATAAACATTCCTTTCATCATCATAACGTCATTCAAGTCATAGGTCATACAATAGATTATCAATAGCTCAAAAATTTAAAACCAAATATTTTATCAAACACTTGGTGGGTGTTTAATGCTATAATAAAATCATGTAATTCAAGAGTGAAATCATGCAAGAAAACTTGAAGTAAATAACCCACCAACACTAAAATTCAGATATTTGTACCCTGTCGAAGTAAGGAACCATGGCATATATGTTTGGAATATATTCTATTGTGTGAGAGTTGAAAAAGCATTATCTCATTGAAAGTTTCTATACATCTGCCCTTTCTCAATACATTTCTTTAGACAAAGACTCCATTTTTTCCTCTTTTCGGATGATAAATCTTTCTCAGAACATGGAGTGTGAATCAAA
>JAPFFP010016571.1:0-16726 GCA_026153255.1 Solanum medicagineum
TGACTTTATGATGATGAAAGTATGTTGTACATGTGTTGAATTCATGAAAAGTATCTATGATGTTGCAAGTTGATTGCTTTGTTGAAGGGTTATCAAGCCTCAATCATCTTGTTGAGAGGGTGCCAAGTCTCAATCACCTTGATGAGGGGTGCCAAGCCTCGGTTGCCTTCTTAAGAGAGTACCAACCCTCAATCATCTTGTTGAGAGAGTGTCAAGTCTTAATCACCTTGACGAGGGGGTGCCAAGCCTCGGTTTCCTTATTGAGAGGGTACCAAGACTCAATCATCTTGTTGAGAGGGTCTCAAGTGTTAATCACCTTGACGAGGGGGTGTCAAGCCTCGGTTACCTTGTTGAGCGGGTACCAAGCCTAAATCACCTTGTTTAGAGGGTATCAAGTCTTAATCACCTTGACGACGGGGTGTCAAGCCTTGGATGCCTTGTTTAGGGGGTAGCAAGCCTCAATCACCATTCAAGAATGGTGTTCCTTGGAGTTGGGAAGTAGTTCTTTTCATCTACCCTTCACAAATAATATCCTATATGAGCATGAGTTACTTAAGCATATTTTAATTATGCATTAATCATACATGTCACATTGCTATATTGAGCCTATTATATATTGTCATGGATGTACTATGAAGCGTATCTCTTAGCGCATTACATCCCACATACTTAGTACATTCAAACATACTAACGCGTACTCTATCCCTACATGATGTTAGCATGTAGGAACTGGAGCTCCCATTGATTCTTCTTGTGGCTAAACAGATTGTTCAAGTTAACCTTTAGTGAGTTCTCCATTCCGGAGACAATGACTACTCTCTTATACTATGTTCTAAGACTCTCTTTCTTTTATGGTTTGTATTAACTATGAGGGTGAGCCCGGTTGCTTGTTTTGGTCCCCGCTCTTATCTATGTAGTAGAGGTGCTGTTGGACATGTTATGTATTATGCTTAGGCTTTGACTGACTTATGATATTCAAGCTATTTATGTATAAAGTTCTCTCTCCCTTAGTCCCAATTTCTCTTGTTTATGTTTCTTACTTTGCTCTACATTGCTTCCGTGACCAAGGATGTGTAATGATATGTTATGAGGATTGTTTGGGGTTCCTTCGGGTTCACCATTCGCCGATCACATCTAGGCCCTAGGCTTGGGTCATGACAAACTTGGTATCAGAGCACTAGGTTGATAGATCCTCGGAGTCCATCACACCACGTCGATTAGAGTTTTATTCACGGCTGTATTATGCACCACAACTATGAGTAGGAGGCTATAAAACGTTTTAGGAAATATTTCCCTTCATCATGGTCTATGTCATTCTTTAGAAGCTAGATAGGGATTTCCCTCTAACGAACATTCTTTGCCCTTTTAGTTGATCATGCCGCTTCAAGGAGGAAGGCGAAGCAAGGTAATTAGAAGGTTTTGATTTTGATGGATCCGAGTTTCACTATTTCTTTTCTATTCTTTTAGTTGATGGTGGGTCTTCTTATGTGCCCAAGTGGTTGTGTCGATCTTTAGTGTCTATTCTCTTGGTTGGGTATATTGTTGTTAGAAATTTCATAGGTGTTGATCCGGGTTTGTATTGGATTTGGTCTTGCTTTGTGGCTTGTTGGATTTAATGTAGTAGATTTTGATATTGTACTTGGGACAGAACAGTTGCATGTATATGTTTCTCCTTGGTGTAGGACCCGTAGAGTTAGATTCTGACCCCTTAATGGGTCCATCTTTGAGTGGTGGTTGATAAATGGTAGCAAGGGAGGTAGGTCCATTTCTTGTCATAAGGTACAATTGGTCTCTAAGGGGTTGCATTTTTCATCTTATGAGAACTGGAGGTGTTGAACCTAAGTTATTTTGTTTATAGAAATTTTTGTTGGTGGTAGATGAGGCCTTGACGCTTTTCAATATTTTGAATTTGGAGTAATTTCTTTTGGTTTGACTAGTGCACCGATTGCCTATAAGTCTCATGGGTAAGATCTTTAGTCCCTACTCTAGTAGGATTATGGTGGTTTTGGTGATGATAATGTGGTTCATTCCCTAAGGAGGTAGCACATATAAGTAATTTGAGGGTAGTATTACATGTTTAAAGAAGAAAGTTTGATGCTAGTAGGAGAGATGGGAATTTTTGTGATTAGAGGCTGCCTTCCTAAGTTGTGTGGTGCCGACTGAGGGTATTAAGGTAGACCCCAGTAAGACGAAGGTGATTAGCTATTAGACTAGACCTTGACTCCCTTGGGTGTTAGGATCTTCTTGAGTTTGGCGGCCTATTGCCGGAGATTGTGAGTATGTTCTCTTCTATTGTTACTCCTATGACTTAGTTGACCCTATGTAAGGCCATGTTGTGACCAATATTTTGAGTAGGGTGATTTGATAGGTCCGAGAGTTGCTATTTCTTGTGTTATTCCTTGGTGCTAGTAGGATTCATGTGTATGTGGGTTGATCATTTTTATAGCATATGCATTCATGTATACGGATTATTTTTCAAAGTTATGTTATGAGTAAACCCAATTTCGTTTTATGGTATGATTTTGATAAAAGGTTGGTTATTACAATATTGTGATCACATATATCTTCGATTTTGACTCTTTAAGCATTTTGGGTGCTTGCACCATTTTGTATATGAATGGAATATTCCTATGCATGAGTATTATGACTATGAAATTATGATTTTGGAACTTGAGCCTAAGTATGAATTATTATGAATGATGTTTGGCTTTTAAGCCCAATTGTGCATTGAAATGATTTGGAAAATGACTATTTCCTCTTTGAAAGTATGTAGAAGCATATTATAAATATTCTTATGGGATGAAGACTTAGCTTGTTGTGTTGGGGGTCTTGGGGTGGTTTGGTTACTTGCATGGTATGCTTTCGATGAGTGTAGAACCTGTAAGGTTGTGATGTAATGTTTAAGGATAGATGATCTATTTGGTAAACTACCGAGGATTAGTTACTTCTCTAAGGTTAATTTGAGGTTCGAGTTTTGTTCTCAAGCGTGGAGGAAGATAGGTGATATCCCTAGGTGTCTTTTTGGAGTAGGAGTAAACATTATTAATATTGGTGGAGTTATTTGGTTGATTTATGCATTGGCCATGTTTATGGGCTTCATGAATAGGGTCTTAAAACCCTACCTTGATATGTTTGTGATGGCCTCTAGTTATGAGGTGTTGATTTGTTCGGAACTTGTGAATTATTTGGGGGTAGTGTTGCAAGTCTTGGAGGATGAGAGCTTGTTTACTAAATATGATAGGTGTGCATTGTGGATAGCAAGAAGATAATTAGGATTCTTTAAAGATTGTGAATGAGAGTGCATTACTTTTTCCCGGTAAGGCTAATGTTGTGGTCGGTGCTCTAGGTAGCCTAGCATGAGTGGGTAGTGGTGGTAAGGAGGAGACTAGTGGGATCCACCAGTTGGTTAGATTGGAAGTAGGTTGAAGGAAGTTGAGAATGGAGGTATATGTTCCTGGTGGTTCCAGATCTTCTTTAGTTGAGGAGGTATTGTTTAAGAAAGGCCTTGACTCTGCCCTATTAGAATTGGAAGTTTTGGGTGAGAAGACGATAAAGTGGAGCTTGTCTCCCAAGGAGGAGATGGTGGCTATGGTACCAAGTGGGTTTGGTGAATTTGCAAGTAGGTTAGGTGAATTTAAGGTTGACACTTGAGTTGAGGATTATGATTCCTTATAGCGTGTAGAAGGAGGTTGGTAAGGTTGAATAAGTGTGGGGATTTGCCTATGGATGTAGATATGGTTCGCCCGGTTGTTCATGCTTCTAGGTGGATAGGATTTGTTAGTGACTCTAGCGCTGTGACACTCTTTGAAATTGTGGGTGATATGGAGGACAAGTTGGCTTAAGAGAAAGTCTCGATGGGGGTGCTGGATGGATGAGTGGAGAAGTTGATTGATAATGATGTAGTATTCTCCAAGGCCCTGTAGGAAGAGTCATCGATTTGTATGTGTCTGTTGGGGAGCCGGAGCGGGCATGGAGGAGCAGTATCCGTATCTCTTTCATTCTATTCAATCCTATGGTAATATGTCAAGTAGTTTTTTAATGATTTCAAGTCTTGCATTTTAGCACCCTATGTCATTCATATGCATTCATGTTTAAGTTGGCAAGTTTATGATTATTTTACACTTATGTTTGGATTTTGAAAATGGTGTTTTAAATATATAATTGCATTCTTGTTAGGGCTGATTTGTTCATGATCACTCTTCTCATGTAAGTTTCCTTTATATTCGTAGAAGAATATTCTCAAGGGGGAAATATTATAACGACCCCAAAAAGTGCCTGAAAATGTGCCTCGGAAGCACCCAGAATCGTAATTTCCATATATCTAAAAATACGTTCGTTATATCAAACATCTGATACATATTCTTATTCAGGGCATCAAATTGAGTGGGATATGGGTCTAACCCAAATTTTAGAACAACCATATCAAAATTTGAAAATCGTAAAAACGCAATTTATGAGGGGTCAAATTTGGAGGGGCATATCTCTTAGCACACAAAGTACTAGGTGGCCCATGACCTACAAATTGAAGCCCTTTGAATTAGCTTTCCAATGCACTTGGTTTCACCTTATTCAGAGTTTTGATGAAGGATTTATGCCTATTTTTGTAGAACTCGTTTGCTCAGAAAATGCAGATTCTAGTGGGGTTTTCGCTTCGCCTCCTCGATGCACTCCTATTGTTTTTGGTGCCTTTTTTTATTTTTTAGTCCAAGACTTATTAGTCTTGGGCCTAAGGCCTTGAAAATACATATACTTAGCCTTATTTCACCCTCATATCATCCTTAATATTCCCCAATATCCTCTCAAACACTGACTCATATTTCACCCTAAATTCAAGTCCTAAACTCAAGACCAATTGTAAGGATCTCATTGAAGCTTCAAGTCTCCATTTACAATCTTCTTCAAGGGTTCTCCAAAGTCAAGGTATGCGGTGTTGAACCATTGGGTCCTTTCACCCATAGTGCCTAAGCCTCCTTTTTACTAATATTGCATGATTTAAAGTTGATTTTACATACGGGTCTTGTATATTAAGAAATTTACTACACAGTGATTTGAGTTCATGAATGTATGGTTGTTTTATCATGTTTTGAGCTTTAAATCTTCGGTCTAATGTTGGATTTGATGAGGGGTTTTGATGTGTATTTCTTGAGGGTGTTGCAAGGTGTTGATTAATGATTTTACAGTGGATTTTTTTGTATGATTTCATCTCTAAATTGCATGGTCTTTTATCCCCATTACACACCCGCCAAGTGTTTGATAAAATGTCCAACTATGGTTTCTTAAGGATTTGAAGGTCTAATGAATGTCTTATGAGTTGAATAGTGTTATAATGATTATATGATGATGAAATGATGATGGAATGATGATGAAACAATGGTATGCATAGGACGTAGGTATATGATGACTTTATGATGATGAAAGTATGCTGCACTTGGATTGAATTTATGAAAAGTATCTATGATGTTGCAAGTTGCTTGTTGAGGGGGTACCAAGCCTCAATCATCTTCTTGAGAGGGTGCCAAGTCTCAATACCTTGACGAAGGTGTGCCAAGCCTTAGTTGCCTTGTTGAGGAGGTACCAAGTCAATTATCTTGTTGAGAGGGTGCCAAGTCTCAATCACCTTGACGAGGGGGTGTCGAGCCTCGGTTGCCTTTCTGAAGGGTACCAAGCCTCAATCACCTTGTTGAGAGGGTGTCAAGTCTCAATCACCTTGACGAGGGGGCGTCAACCCTCGGATGCCTTGTTTAGGGGGTATCAAGCCTCAATCACCGTTCAAGGAATGGTGTGCCTTGGAGTTAGGAAGTAGTTCACTTGGTCTATCCTTCACAAATGATATCTTATATGAGCATGAGCTACTTAAGCATGTTTTAATTATGCATTGATCATACATGTCATACTGCTATATAATGCCTATTGTCTATTGTTATGCATGTTGATTATGAGGCTTATCTCTTGTCACATTGCATCACACATACTTAGTACATTCAAACATACTAACGCATTCTCTATGCCTACATGATGTTACCATGTAGGAACCGGAGCTCCCATTGATTCTTCTTGTGGCTAGATGGATTGTTGTAGTTAGCCTTCAATGAATCCTCCATTCCAGGGACAATGATCACTCTCTTATACTATGTTCTAAGACTATCTCACTTTTATGTATGTATTAACTATGAGGGTGAGCCCAGTTGCTTTTCTTGGCCCTCGCTCTTATCTATGCAGTAGAGGTGTTGTTGGACATGTTATGTATTATACTTGGGCTTTGACTCACTTATGATATTCAAGCTATTTAAGTATAAATCTCTCTCTCCCTTAGTCCGAATTTCTCTTGTTTGTGTTTCTTACATTGCTTGACATTGCTTTCGTGACCATGGATGTGTAATGATATACTATGAGATTTGTTTGGGGTTCCTTCGGGGTTCCCATTCGCCGGTCACATCTAGGCCCTAGGCTTGGGTCATGACACTCAAGCACCTCTAGTGCTTCCTTTTTCATGAACATTGCTTGTAGGTCTTGGAGATCTTTTGCTTGACTTCTTCTGAATGGTTTTGAGTGGTACATTCCACTCATGTTGGTGTCATCTATGCTTTGTATGTTATCGTCCTCCCATTCTTGAAAAGGACTCGTCCTCAAATTCAAGGATTCACCTACAACACAAGGAGATAAATCTCTAACATTAAAAACACTATGAACATTATACTTGGCAAGTCAATCATGTAGTCATTGTCATTGATTCTCTTGAGTACTTTGAAAGGTCTATCTCCCCTTGGGCTTAGCTTTCCTTTTTGAATATGTGGAAATCTCTCTTTTCGAAAATGTACCCACACCCAATCATTTGGGTTGAAGATCACTTCCTTTCTCCCCCAATTCTTTCGAATATCCACCTTAGAGTTGTTCTTTTCGATGGTCTCTTTAACCTTCACGTGAATGGTCATCATCTCCTTTTCCCTTTGCTTGGCATCTAGGCTAAAAACAACATTACTAGATAATGAGTCATTGTTACTGGAAACAAAGGGTTTAAGCCATAGAATTCCTCAAATGGTGACATTCCAATAAAAGAGTGGAAAGACCGATTGTATGCAAATTCAATCAAGGGTAAACGGTCTTCCCAAGTAGTTGGGGTTCCTCTAATCATGCACGAAAGCATACTTCCAAGAGTCCTATTGACTATTTTAATTTGTTCACCCGGTTGAGGGTGGAAAGAAGTAGAGAACACAAGTACGGTAAAAAGTGTACCCATAGACTCTTCCAAACTTGACTAAGTAATTTGGAATCCCTATCACTAGCAATGGTTTGAGGGACTCCATGCAACTTCAGAGCACTGATGACAAATAAAGATGCTACATGGGATGCATCATCACATTTATGGCATGGAATAAAATGAGTCATGTTAGAACATCTATCCACTACAACAATTATGCTATTATGTCCTCTTTTAGTCCTAGGAAGACCTAACATAAAATCCATAGAGATATCCATCTATGGGCCACTAGGAGTAAGGAGAGGGGTATACTTACCTTCGGGCCGAGTCATGGATTCGACATGCTTACAGTTGAGAAATTGTCCACAAATTTGCTCCACATCATGCTTCATCTTGGGACAAAAGAATTGCTCCTTTAGAATATCAAATGTTTTGTGTAACCCCAAGTGTCCCATCAAACCACCACTATTAGCCTCCTTGACAAGTAGCTCACTCCATGAGCTCATAGGAACATAAGCTCGTCCATCCTAGAACAAAAATCCATCAACCAATTGAAACCTATCAACCTGCTTCCCTTGGGTAAGATTATCAAAAGTATCTTTGAAGTCAGGATTCCTAGGATAGTATTCCTTTAAGCTTTCAAATCCCATCATTCTAGAAGCTAGCATAGTTACCAACATAAACCTTCTTGATAGGTCATCTGGTACCATATTTTCCTTGTCTTGCTTGGCATAGTTTTGAAAAAGAGATGGGTGTTGACACAACATACTAGAAAGTGTCCCTCATCCATACCCCTTAAACACTGTCTTGGCTTTGCTATCATGCACATATTATCCTTAGTTTTAGCCAAGGAACCTCCTTCCCTTGGAACAACAATGGAACTTCCACCATCTAATGATTAAAGAACACACATTATCTTGAATTTTGCACCTAACATGAAATAGATTCTCCCTTTGATCAAGTTCTTCTTTGGAAAGGTCTCCCTTAATTGTTCTCACAACACATGAAAGATTGGAATTCACCTTTAAGTCTTCATCATTATCAAGAAAAGATTTTCCTTTCTCCATTAAGCAAGCAAAATTTACCCTCTCATCCAACCTTTCATCTTCAGTTCTCTTCCTATCTCCTCTATATCCCATCATATCTCCTCCATTCCCCACTTTATCTTATCTATAACAAAAATCATGGCCTCCCATGCCATGATCCCACCTAAAATCTCGAGGTAGGACTCCTTTCCTTTGTATTCCATAGGTACCCCTACCCCCATGCTCCCAAAACTCGTCATTGTTGAAATCTCCATGCATTTCATCATAGAGTGAATCTTGGTATTGGTAGGCTTGATAGGGAATTTGTGGTACATTTGGTTGAGGTGATGTAACTTGTCTTGGATGGTTTGGATTGTAGTTCATTTGGAAAGTGGGGTTTTCGTAGCTCGGGTTCAGCTTTGTGGAGGAAAACATAGATTATGGGCTTGTCTCGGTGCAATGGTGGTAGAGTGCATCGAACCCTCCTTATATCCTCATTTTTGGGTTGAACTGCTTTCCCTCAATTCACATTCTCCACCCTTACCAACCTCTCCTCCAAACCTCCCATCCTTCCATTCATTTTCCGCTATGTGTTTGGAAAAGTAAGCAAGAGATTCTATGATGTTCTTTGAACCTTCCCGAATTGGACTTATATTAGACATTATACCTACAATACTCAACAAATGAGATTAGTAACAAAAGCCTCACATTACTCGTATGTAACTCTCAACGCACCTTCTATGGCATCATCTCAAAATTGATAGTGAACTAGCTCTGCTCAATCAATTCAAGGTCAACTATCCTTTTTGGGGGAGTGGATTCTTATGAATAGGAAGACTCAAACAAAGCTTAGGAACATGAATAAAAGAAGAAAAACTAGAAGAAAGAGGCACAAGAAATATTGGACTCAAAAAACAAGTAACAAAAGTAGAAGAAAGTACTTGTTGTTACCTAATTTGAAGAATCAAAGAGATGATTTAATGTTTATAAACTAGGTAACAAGTAATTAAATATATTAATTAATTGTTAAATAGTTGAGGAATGAAAGAAAAATGAGTGACAAAGAAAAAGAATTGAGTTTCGATACTTAGAAACAGTTTCGAAGTCTTAAGGTGTTCATGACTTGAAAGGGGTTTTATTTGGTGATTAGAACTAGTTATGAAGTAGTTAAAGATGTTAATACTTGCATAATAGTTGGAGAATCCAAGAACAAATTTTTTTAAAAAAAATCACGTCTTTTGGATACTTAGAAAAACTTTTATGCCCAAAAACCTTCCCATACTTAGAAATATTTAGGGGTATGAAAAAAACTCTGTAGATTTGGTCTATGAAATTGGCCAACACGCGCCACACGGCGCGTCTGGAATAAGTCCCTATGCTGACTCACTGACAAGCGCTGACAGCGCCAATGGAAATTATTTTTTTTAATTTTTAATTTATTTTTTTTTTTGTAAAAAAAACATTTTGATTTTTTTTTCAATTTTTTTTAAAATTTCCATTAAGGGCCAACCAACACCTTGACCAACTTTGACTTTAAAAAATAGATCAAATGTACCTTTTGGTCTTCTTTTTGTTCAAGAAAAAGACTTGATTATCTTCAAAAACACCTAGAACACCAAGAACACACACTAAATCCCACCACCTTCAACTCAACTCAGAAATGACTGAAAATTTAGGATTAGCTTCCCATTGATGTAGAGAACAAACCCAGATAATCATTAACCTTCAATTTCTTCTCAATCAAAGAACCCATTTTCAAAATTTGAAAAGTTTTGAATGCTCAAAACCCTTCAATGGCAACTTCATTTCCACAACTCCAAATTGAATGAAATGTATGATTTAGGTTCAAAAAACACTAGTGAACAAGAATCTAGTGTCAAAAACAACAAATCAAATAAAAAAATTTAGGATTTTTTTTTTTTGGATTTTTGGAGTTTTGAGTGAAAATTCTAAGACCTAGATTTGTGAAAACAAACCTAAACCTAAGCTCTTGATATCGAATGATAAAGATCAAGCAAGAAAGAAAGGGAAAAGGGAACAAAGGTAGAAGGATATGTGGATTAAATTCAAACTATTGAAATTATGGGCAAGAAGGGACTAAAGCCCTCACCTCCCAATTGATTTCAAAAATTCAAATCAAACCCTAGAAGCAAAAATTGAAGGAAACTAAGAACCAAAAGTGGGCAATCTTCAATTAACCAAGCAAACAAGTCAACTAACAATTCTAAGAGCTCACCCTAATTGCTCACTAATTACTCAACTAAGAAGATACTACAATTTGAGAATTCAATATTCAACATAGTCTAAGTCTTCCAAATGATAAAAGAAGACTACTATACTAAGTAAATAAAAGAAGACATTTTCTTTACAATTTTTTCCTTAATGAGTAAGGGCCTTGTTTGGTTGCGTTCTTTTCAAGTCCTTGAATTCAAATAGTAGACATTTACACACATGGCCCCTTTTCTTCCTTCTTTTCACCTTGATAGATCTTCCACACATTGTAAGCCTTTCTTCAGTGACCCTCAAGCTCCTCTAATGCTTTCTTTTTCGTGAACATTACTTGTAGGTCATGGAGATGTTTTGCTTGACTCCTTGTGAATGGTCCTGAGGAGTACATGCCACTCATGTTGGTGCCATCTATGCTTTGTATGTTATCACTTACTATCTCCAAAAAATTTGTGAAAATAATTTTTTGCTATAGATCTTCTAAAATCTGGGTTATACCCATTCCCCAGTCAATTTCGTCCCCTGATCAAGAATATTAAGTCGGATTTTTAATATCATGGATTGATTTTAAGATATATGGAAATTACGATTATTAGCATTTTCGAAGCACATTTTTGGGGCGTTTCATGCACATTCTATGAGAACCATCCTTTTTCTTCACAAATAACACTAGTTCACTCTAAGATGACTTACTAGGCCATATGAAACCCTTCTCCAACAAATTCCTCAATTGCTCCTACAACTCCTTCAAATCCGTCGGGGCCATATGGTAAGGGGGAATAGAAATTTGTTGAGTGTCGGGAAGGAGGTCTATATCAAAGTCTATTTCCCTTTTTGGAGGAACACCGGGAATCTCATGGGGAAAGAAATCAACAAAATTCTTCATCCACAAGAACTGACTCAATAGGAAAGATTTTGGATTCAACATCCCTAACCCTCACAAAATGATAGAGACAACCCTTAGAAATCAACTTTTGGACTTTAAGGCAAGAAATGAATCTACCCTTGACCACTACATCACAACTTTCCCACTCAAGGATGGGCTCATTAGAGAATTGGAATTTAACCCTACGGGTTCCATAATCAATAGAAGCATAATATACATGCAAATCAATCCATCCCAAGAATGACATCAAAATCTACTATATCTAACTCAACCAAATCGCAAGGCTAGATTTTATGCAAAATGAACATGGGATAATTTCTGTAGATTCTTCTAGCAACAATGGACTCAGCAACAGGGGTTGACACTTCATAAGGTTCACACAACAATTCAGAACTAATATGAACCTTTTTTGCAACAAATTGAGTAATAAAAGAAAGAGTGATACCCGGGTCTATAAAAGCATACACATCAAAATCAAAAGCATACCGATGACGAAATTGGGCACCTCATCCACCCTTTGTCTCCCTTGAAGAGCATATAATCTATTTTTCCTTGGAACACCCGCTTGTCGGCCTCCCTTTACCCTTGGACCCACAGTTGCACATTGGCCTTGTGGACGACCATCTCTTCCTTTGCTTTTAGCATGAGGACAATCATCAAAATGCCCTAAATATGTGTTTAGGAAATTCCCATAAGCATAATTTCTGATATATCTTAAAATTCATGCGTGATATCAAAAATCCAACTTTATATTCTCGATTAGGGGACAAAATTGACTGGGGAATGGGCATAACATGAATTTCAGAGGACCCGTAGTGAAAAATAATTTTGCTAATTTTTTTATTTCAAGTTGCCATCCGCGCCACGGCCGCAACGCGCCAGGGGTGTGCATTAGTGTTGGAATGAAGTTCGCCTCTAGTTCGCGTCGTGCCAAGGGTGCGTGTGACACTGTGTAACTTTATGCTTTGTGTATCCATGTTTCAAGCCTCATTTGGTTAGGTTGGGGGTGCGCAAGATTCTTGGGGGACTCCTACTACCTAAACGAGTTCAAGACTTACCTCCAAGTTGAGTTTTGGATGTTATTTCATATAAGGGTACACTTTAAACTAACATAACTCTTGGTATATTCTTAACTGGGTGGCCAACAACATTTCAAATGAAAGATCTCTGAGTTATCTCTGCAACACACTTTTTTCACCTCATTCCGACATCGGATGAAGTAGTTATGACTGTTTCCGTGAGACCCTCCCTTGCAGTGAAGCCCTACGGGCACCTATACGGGCAGTGTGGTCTTGTACAGCTCGTGTGAAGGGGTACGGGCTGTGTCACCTGGGCGTGTGGTGGGCAACAACATTTTTTAGCTAAATGAGGTGGGATGGACCATTACACGGTCCTTGTAACACTACACTTTTCGTGAAAGTGGCCGTCAAAGTGACGAGACGTCAATTTTTCCAAGTTTCCCAACTTCCATTTTTTCCACTAAGGAACTTCACATGGGCACTCCACACAACCCGTGGAGTTCCACACAACAAGTTAAGTCTCTAGTGAGATGACACTTTGCGAATTTTTACATCCGTTCACTTATGATATTTTCGCAAATGCTAATTATCCTAATGACCCTTTTTGACTTTTTAGGCTATATTAACCTTCCTAGATGACCTAAACTCTAATCATAAGGACCCAATTTCATTACTCTCATCTCAATTACACTCTAAAATCCTCTCAAGAGTCTCCATCAAGCTCCAATTCAATTTCAAGGGAACCTAATAACAAGATTGGATTAGAAGATCATTTCCAAGCCTCCATTCTTCCCCATCTCAATTCCAAGCAACTCTAGACCTAAGGTATGTGGTGTTGAACCATTGGGTCCTTCGACCCATGGTGACTAAACCCTCTTTTGATTAATATTTAATGATTTTAAGTTGATTTTACATGTAGGTCTTATATATTGAGAAATTTACTGCATAATGACTTTAGTTCATGAAATTTTGGTTGTTTTAGCATGTTTTGAGCTACAAATTTTAGATCTAATGTTGGAATTGATGAGGGGTTTTGATATTAATGTCTTCATGATGTTACAAGGTACTAATAAAAGGATTTACCACTGATTTTCCTGCATGATTTTATCTCTAAATTGCATACTCTTTTACCCCCATTACACACCCCCAAGGTGTTTGATAAAACGTCCGGTCATGCTTGCTTGAGAAATTGAAGGTCCAAAGCATGAGATATGATATGAATGATGTTATGATGATGAAATGAGCTTATGTACATGTTATTCCTACATGAGGTGTTTAATTAGAGATTATTATGAATCATATATAATGTGTTGCACTAGACCATGCCCAATCCGGGGGGATTAGAGCCCGGGTCACCATGTGAGGGGCTTATACTTCATCACCTAGGATGATTGGGGTGTGATAATCATCAATTATGTTAGGGGTTTGTACTCATCAACCATGTGAGGGGTTTATACCTCGCCACCTAGGATGATTATGGTGTGACCAACATCAACCATGTGAGGTGTTTAAACCTCACTACCTAGGATGATTAGGGTATGACCATCATCAACCAACCAAGGTTACAAAGCTAGTTTGGATCTCTTCTTCACATATGATATTTTATACGAGCATGATTTACTCAAGCATGTTTTACTTTAGCATTGATCATACATGCCATATTACTATATTATGCCTATTCTCTATTGATACACATTTTGGTTATGATGCCTATTCCTTGTTGTGTTGCATCTCGCATACTTAGTATATTCAAACCTACTAACATATACTCTTGCCTATGTGATGTCACCATGTAGGAACTGGTGCCCGAGTTGATCCTCTTCCTCTATGTGGTTAGGTGGTGCTATTCCAAGCTTGTTGGTGAATCCTCCATTTCTGGGACCTTTGTCTATGTTGCTATTAACAATGTATTAAGATTCTCTTTACTTTATCGTTTACCTATGACGATGAGGGTGAGCCCGGTTGTATGTCTTTTCCCCCGCTGTTATCTATGTAGTAGAGGTGTCATTGGATAGACCTATGTATTTATGCCATTCGTCGGTCATGTCTAGGCCCGAGACTTGGGTCGTGACAAATATGGTATTAGAGCACTAGGTTGGTAGATCCTCATAGTCTAACACACTGCGTCGATTAGAGTTCTATTCATTTTTGTGAAGCTCGCCATGACTATATATAGGAGGCTACGGGCATTGTAGGAAATGCTTTCCTTCTACATGTTCTAAGTCGGGCTATAGAGTGGTAGTCAGTATTTGCCCCTAATGATTGTTCTTTGGTATGCTAGATCATGCCAAATACTATAGGAAGGACGGGCTCAAACTCCCGAGGAGCAACCTACCAATGGTGAATTACGGAATGCCCTTAGGCATGCCCAAGTGATGGCTAACCAAGTCCAACAAGGGGCCTAAGCCCCTCATGCTTCTAACCCGGGAGCTAGGATAAGGGACTTTATGAGTATGAATCCTCTGGTTTTCCATGTGTCAAAGGTGGATGAAGATCCACAAAAATTTATCGATGAAATCTACAAAATCTTATCTATCATCGGTGTTAGACCAAAGAAAAAGGCGGAGTTGGCGGCGTACCAACTCAAGGGGGTGGCTCAAATTTGGTTTGATCAATGGAAGGGTGAGAAGGGTAATGGATATATGGTGCTTTGGGAGGAATTCAAATCGGCCATCCTTAATCGGTTCTTCCCTCTTGAGCTTAGGGAAGCAAAGTTGGTTGCATTTATGAACTTGAAACAAGGTGATATGAGTGTGAGGGAGTATGCCCTCAAATTTAATCAACTTTCAAAGTATGCTCCTCACTTTGTGGCCGATCCTAGGTCAAGGATGAATAAGTTTGTTATGGGGGTTTCTGACTTGGTAAGTGAAGAATGCAGGTCTGCTTTGCTCATTAGTGATATGGACTTGCCTCGGTTGATGACCTATGCCGAGCAAATGGAAGAAGAGAAGTGGAGAAAGAGGAGGGGCCATGATGCCAAGAAGGAACGGTTTGGGAGTAAGTTCCAAAGGGGTGCTAGATTTCACCAAGGCTAAGGGTCTTCCCATACTACTAATATGGGATTTGCCAATGACTTCACTAGGACTAAAGATGTGGGTGGAGTAGCTTCTATAGAGGCGTGTCCTAAATATGGAAGGAAACATAGAGGTCCATGTTTGAAGGGGTCTAACGCATGCTTTCAAAGTGGATAGCTTTGTCATAAGAAGGTAGATTATCCAAGAAGCCGTGGTAAGGGCTGGGGTGCAAATGTGGTTCCACTAGATAGAGGTGGCCCTCAAGGTGGTGCCCCAAGGCACAATCGATTTTATGCTCTAAATGAGAGGCAAGGAGTTGGTGAGGTTCCTGACATTGCTACCTGTATGTTGAAAATCTTTGATCTTGATGTATATGCTTCGATTGATCCAAGTGCCACCCTTTCCTTTGTTACCCCATTGGTTGCTAGAAAGTTCCTTGTTGAGTCAGAGTTGTTCCATGAGTCTTATGAGGTGTCTACTCCTATAGGTGTATCAATTATTGCTAGGAAAGTGTATAGAAATTGTCTGGTTTGCATCTTGCTTAAAATCTTACCTTGTGATATTGTTGAATTAGATATGGTTGATTTTGATATTACTCTTGGGATGGATTGGTTGCATGCATACTATGCTTCTATTGATTGTAGAAGCGGTAGGGTTAAGTTTCACTTCCCAAATGAATCCGCCCTTGAGTGGGAAAGTCATAACGTGGTGGTAAAAGGTAGATTCATTTCCTGCATTAAAGCCCATAGGTTGATTTCAAAGGGGTGTATGTATCATCTTGTGAGAGTTAAAGATGTGGAGTCCAAAGTCCCTTCCATAGAGTCGGTTTCGGTTGTAAATGAGTTTCTTGAGGTCTTCCTAAATGACCTTTCCGGTGTCCTACCCGAAAGGGAGATAGATTTTTGACATAGATCTCCTTCCCGACACTCAACTTATCTCCATTCCCCCTTATCGCATGGCACCGACGGAGTTGAAGGAGTTAAAGGAGCAATTGAAGGATTTATTGGAGAAGGGATTTATTAGGCTTAGTCAATCACTTTAGGGTGCACCGGTGTTGTTCGTAAACAAGAAGGATGGGTCACTTACCGACAACTTAGTAGGGTCACTATAAAGAATAGGTATCCTCTTCCCTGGATTGATGACTTGTTTGACCAATTGCAAGGGGATAGCATTTTCTCTAAGGTTGATCTTCGGTTCGGGTATCACCAAGTGAAGGTAAGGGAGTGTGATATTCCCAGGACAGCCTTCCGGACTATATATGGGCATTATGAATTGTTGTGATGTCTTTTGGGTTAGCCGATACACCGGCCTTCTTCATGGACTTAATGAATAGGGTCTCAAACCCTACGTTGTTTCCT
>JAPFFP010016580.1:0-39632 GCA_026153255.1 Solanum medicagineum
GAATAGAAATAGGTTGAGTGTTGGGAAGGAGATCTATGCCAAAGTCTATTTTCCGTTCGAAAAGAATACTGATAAGGTTATTTGGGAAGAAATCTAGGAACTTATTAACCATCGGAACTGACTCTATCGAAAGGATTGTAGACTCCACATCCCTAAACCTCACAAGATAATAGAGACACCCTTAGAGATCAACCTTTGGGATTTAATGTAAGAAATAAGACTACCCTTGACCACCACATCATGATTCTCCCACTCAAGGACGGGTTCATTGGGAAATTGGAATTTTACCCTATGGGTGCTACAATCAATAGAGGCATAGTTTGCATGCAACCAATCCATCCTAAGAATAATGTTGAAATCTAACATGTCTAACTTAACAAAGTCATATGGCAATATGTTATGTAAAACGCAAATGGGACAATTTTTATAGACTCTACTAGCAACAATGGATGCACCAACGGGAGTAGAGACCTCATATGGCTCACCCAACAACTCGAGTTCAACATGGAACTTTTTGGAAACAAAAGGGGTAACAAAAGAAAGAGTGGCACCTGGGTCAATCAATGCATACACATCAAAATTAAAGACTTTTAACATACCGACGATGGCATCAGAAACCTCATCAACCCTTTGCCTCCCATGAAGAGCATAGAACTGATTGTGCCTTCGGGAACCACCTTATTGGCCTCCCCTCCCTAACAGAACCGCATTTGTACCACGTCCTTATGGGCAAATATCTTTACCCTTGTGTTGATTCCGAGGACAATCCACCTTTTTGTGACCCATTTCTCCACAACTATAGCAAGCATTGGTATCCTGCAAACATGGACCATCATGGCCTCTACCACATCTTGGGCAAATAGGTCTAGGCACCACACCGCCACCCCCTTGGGTCCTTAGGTTGTAGTTAGCAAATCTCCTATGAGGAACATGGGAAAACCCTTGGCCTTGATGAAACTGGCCGCTTTTGGGATCTTGGAACTTAGCATCGAAACGGGCCCTCTTGGCCTCCCACTCCTTGTTTTCCTCAATGTTTCTCCCTCTATTTGCTCGTCATATGTCATTAGGTGGGAAAAATCCATGTCACTAATCAACATGGCAGCCCAGCACTCTTCTTTCGCAAAATCAGACACACCCATATCTAACTTTTTCATTCTAGACCTTGGATCAACAACCATGTGTGGAGCATATTATGCGTATTGGTTGAACTTAATGGCATATTCCCTCACACTCATTGACCGTTGCCTAAAATTCATGAACTTCATTATTTTGTCCTCCCTAAGCTCAAGAGGGAAGAACCAGTTGACAAATGTCACCTTAAACTCCTCCCATAGAATTAGATTGTTGTTCCCTTTCTCTGCTTTTCATTTTTTATACCATATTTGAGCCACCCCTTTGAGTGGGTAAGCCACCAACTCTGCCTTCTCTTCTGACCTAACACCCAAGTTATCTAACACCTTGTATGCCTCATCAATAAATTTTTGAGGGTCTTCATCCACTTTTGACCCATGAAACTCCGTTGGGTTCATCGTCATAAAGTCTCTCACCCTAGATCCCAGGGTAGGAGCATGAGGGGATTGGGTCCCTTGATTGATTTGATTAGTCATGGCTTGAGTTAGCAAGGTGAGAGCATCCTAAAGCTCTCCATGAGCCGGTTGTTCTTCAGGTGTGTGGGCTCTTATTCCTCTTGTGTTAGGCATGATCTAAAAATGTCAAAGAACATTTGTTAGAGGAAAACTTCACCTAACTTCTATAACATGACATAGACCATGAAGAAGGGATACATTTCCTAAAACACCGCATAGCCTCATACTCATAGTCGTGGTGCACAACACAAACATGAATAAGACTTTAATCGATGTGGTATGTTGGATGCCAAGGACCATTAGCAACCTAGTGCTCGGATACCAAGTTTGTCACGACCCAGACCTAGGAAGTATTCGTGACACGTCGAATGGGGAACCCGAAGGGAGTCCAAACAAGCCTCTTAACATATCGTTACACATCCTTGGTCATGGAAGTATTAAAACAATGATTACAGATATCTAATAGGGATAAATGGGGCTAAGGGACAACATTAATACCATAGAACATAGAAGCCAAGAGTATAGCATTAATACATCATAAAGATCCAACAACACTTCTAATACATAGGTAGGAGTGGGGGCCAAGACAATCTCAGGAATCACCCTCATAGTCATAAGTTTCTGACATAAGAAAAGTCAATACATAACATAAATCAAGAGAAGTATGTCCTCAGAGTTGAGGACTCACAAACTAGCTTTGAGAGATCGTACTAGCCACGTGGAGGAGGAGAATGATTAAGTGGAGCTCCGGTTCCTATATGATAACATCATGTAAGGCATAGAGTATGTGTTAGTACGTTTGAATGTACTAAGTATTTAGGATGCAATGCAACAAGAGATAGGCACATTAAATGAGCTTATAACAATATGGCATGCATGAATGATACTTAAATTATGGACATGCTTATATAAAACATATTACATATGTAAGAAGAGATCAACATTATGATGGATTGTCACACCCTACCATCCATGGTGATTGAGGTATCAACCACTCAATTTGGTTGATAGTTGTCTTACCCTACCATACATGGTTATTGAGATATCAACCCCTTAATTTGTTAATGGTTTTCTCACCCTACCATCCATGGTGATTGAGGTATCAACCCCTCAATTCGGTTGATGGTTGTCTCACCCTATCATCCATGGTGATTGAGGCAACACCTCCTAAACAATGCATGCTCAACTTACACTACTATAGATAATTTTCATGAAAACAACTCATATAAACATTCCTTGCATCATTATAGAGTCACTCAAATCATAGTTCATG
This sequence comes from Solanum medicagineum, assembly GCA_026153255.1. Lineage (NCBI taxonomy): Eukaryota > Viridiplantae > Streptophyta > Magnoliopsida > Solanales > Solanaceae > Solanum > Solanum medicagineum. The sequence continues at coordinate 2,860 of JAPFFP010016580.1, forward strand.
CAGTGGATCATCAATAACACAAGATTCCAAAATCAGACATTTCATCAAACACTTGGAGGGTGTAAAATGGTAGTATACGACCATGCAATTCAAAAGTAAAAATTTGCATGAAAATTCAATGTGAAACAACCTACCAATACTTGGTAATACCCTAAAATAAGATACGTTGAAACCCCTCGTCAAATCACATAATGGATCTTAGATCCATAGCTCAAAAAATGTTTAAACAATCACAAGTTAATGAAATCCCAACATGATTTACCCCCAAATTCATAATAAGTAATACACATAAGTAACTCATCTTAGAATCATGCAATTTAGGTAAAAGTAAGGTTAGGAACCATGGGTGAAAGGATCCAATGGTTGAAACCCACATACCTTAGACCTTGAGTTTCTTGAAAATGAGTTTGGGAAAGAATGGAAGCTTGGAATGGGGTCTTGAAATCCAACACTTGTTCTTGTGTTTAATTGAATTTGTATTGGGGTCTTGGTGAAGGCTTTTGAGAGAATTTGAGAGTGTATTCAAGTTGAGAGTAATACATTTGATCCTTTGGAATAGTCTTTAAGTCTTCTAGGGATGTTAAGATAGCATAAGAAGTCTAAAACGGTCATTACAATGGATTAAATTCACGATAATGCTATTAGTGAACGGATGGAAAAATTGGCAAAATGATGCCCCATAGAGGCCCACATGGGTCGTGTGGCACTCCACGAGTCATGTGAAGTGCCCGTGAGATGATACTTAGTCAAAAATTGGAAGTTGGAAGACTTAGAAAAAAATTAACGTCATTGTCACTTTGACGGGAGCCTCCACGGGCCATGTGGTGCTACACGATTCGTGTAGTGGCCCGTGGAGTTACACTTGGTGAGAAAATGTGTCTAGGAGGCTCACGCAAGGTTAGACGGCTCGTGAGACCTGCCACGACCCATTTAGATGGTCGTGGCACAACATTTGGCCAAAAACTCCTTGAATGCTCACTAAGCTTAAGTTGCACACACCCAACGTCTAGCCACACGGTCAGTGGCAAGACACACGACCCATACCACTAGCCGTATCACATGCCTTAGACTAAAAATGGTCTTTTCCAGCTCAATACAGCCCACACGCTCCGTCCAAAGCCCAATTGCCCGTCAAGGTGCCTGTGTGGTTTTACTGCACGGGAGGTCTCACAAAAACGGTCATAACTCCTTCGTATGACGTCGGAATGAGGTCAAACCAAGTGTTCTAAAAAGCTAACTCAAAGAACTTTCATTTGACATGTCATGGGTCTTCTAGTTCCAATTGTGCTAAAAGTTATGCTCATTTAAACTTGCCCTTTACATAAACCAATACCCAAAACTCAACTCACAGGGAAGTCTTGAACTTGTCTAAGTACTAGAAGTCTCCCACAACATGAGATCTCGATGTTCACGCTCCAATAAGAAAGCAGTTGCTGTCAGTAATTAACTTAACCGAAGGTTAGGGTCGATCCCACAGGGAATACGGGGCTTGATTATAAGATTTCACTACTAACCATTTCAAGCATCAATAACTAAAATCTCTAAATGGGAAGGGGGTTGTGATTCAAAAAAAAGTAAATTACAACTATACTACTATGTGGGAAAACACCCAATTTTAGGGACAACTTGGAAATTGTGTTCCCCATGGTTTGTTGACTCGATTACCCTAGGTAATAGAATTATAATTGAAGAGTCGCATCCAGGATGATAACTTAGGTTCTTCCAGCCATTTTATGAAGGTGAAGGTCGAATTTCACCATGGCACTTTGTTGGTAACCATGGCATGCTAGCTAACTGCTACCAATTGTCCCAATCAACCTCCCCTTGGTCAAGTTTGGTTGATTAGATGAGAAGACATCGATCGAATCCTGTCATCTACTTTTCTTTTCCTATTCATCACTACCTTGGTTAGGCTCTTAATAGTAGGCGGGGTTTGGTGTTGGCGACCACCAAACAACAATCATAATGAAGGGAAATAGATAATATATGCAAAACCCCAATCACAGAGAAGAAGAAGTTGGTGCTACTTCACCAAAGAATATGATTGCCTATGACAAGACAGCTCAAAAACAAGGATTAAAATAACACACTCAGGCAAATGATAAAAATAAGGTGGTTGAGAAAACTACTCCTACTCAGGATCAGTGGCAAGTCCAAAAAAAGAATAGTAACAAAAAGAAGCAACTTCAGGGACCAAAACAAGCTGCTCAACATAAGGAGGTGGTAACAAATTCTCAGACAGCTGTTGTCATGAGCCCAGGTATTGTGGATTCATCCCATGGGATGGATCCTGGTTCAAGTGCTCTGAACTACCCCCCTACCCCTGTTATATTTCATAATATTGGGTCTGTTACCCCTTCCCAACACCCCCATGCTATGTTATCTGGTTCTGCTATTGTACTTGATGGGGGAAGGATGGTGAGATAGGAGAAACCCTCTAATCTACAGGATGGGGTTCCCTTTGGGGTTTGTGGACCAATCTTTGCAAAAAGATCTCTTGGGGGATCATAGAGTGGATCATATAACCCTTGCTTCTTCTGAAAGGGGTCATATTGATAAAGCTAAGGAACCTGCTCCAATTCTAACTTCTAGTCCTACTTTGAATCTATAGAATGGGTGTTTGGCTAGAGACTTGGGGCCCTTGGCAAGTACTAGTGGAACTAAGAGTAAAAATAAGCTTAGTAAAAAAAGGAGGGATGCCTTAAATAAAAGATCGGCTGCTACTTAGACTGAGGATTCCCTACCTACTTCTACTGGTGCTTTAAACTCTAGTGTGTCTAAAGGAAACAAAGAAACTCGGACTTGCAAGAAGTTCATTCTAGTGGATGATTGCAATCCTATAGCTTTTACTCTTCTTGGAGTCCATATCCATACCCCTCCTGATGGGAACCTGACAATGAATCTACTAATGTTTGCACTCTTAACACTGATCCTGCTCTTCCATGTTCTACTGATACTCAGTAAGATGAATAAGCAGTGGTTAATTAAAGATGAGGTGGATGGGGACAATTTACCAATAAATAATTAGGATGAAGATGATGCCATCAGTGAGCGACTAATTAGGGCCTTTAGTCCCTCCCGAGATGATGATCTGCAAAATAAGATTCTTCTGGTGTCTTAGGAACAGGGGTTGTTACCTAGGGGTTGCATTAAGCAAAATACCCCACAAAGAAACTCAGTACCAAAATCCCTGCCACTTGTGGTAGGCCCAACACTAGGATCTTTACATCTAAATCATCTAAATGATTAGTAAAATCATATGGAATGCTAGAAAATATTAAGACCCAGGGTGCCATGGAAAGAATTCAATCTCTCAAAGTTATTCATCATCTGTTTATGATTGCTATCTTAGAACCATTCACCAACTTGTCTCAACTACAGAATTGTAAAAGTTGTCTATAGACCAAGCTATTGGCAACTTTAATGGGCAGATTTGCTAGTTTTAGAACTAAGATGTTATCTACAAAATTTTTGAGAGTGATGAGCAGCAAGTTACTTGTTAAATTCATCATTCCTAGATTCCACATAAATTCATTACCACCTTTGTTTATATAAAATGTAGTGACTCCTTGAAGAAACCATTATGGGACCTGATGCTGCAAATTTCTAGTACTCATAGTGATTCTCCTTGGTGAATTGTTGGGGATTTCAATTTAATTACTTCCACTGAAGAGAAGAAGGGTGGTATACCCTACAATATGAAAAAGATCCTAGAATTCATCAGTGTTATTGAAGGTTCTAGGCTGATGGATCTTGGCTTCTCAGGTCATAAGTTTACTTGGTGCAATAATAGGGGGGCAAATTTTATAATTTGTAAAAGACTTGAAAGGGCCATGGTGAATGAGAAGTGGTTGGATGTTATGCCTCTCACTACAATCACTCATCTTGCCTCAACAGGCTCTGACCATTGTCTATTGTTGATGGAAATGTCTATAAGAGCAGGGGTAGGTGTCAAATACTTCAAGTTTCTGAACTTCTGGCCTGATCAACTTGAGTTCCTCAAGGTGGTCCAAAAATGCTAAAAATAGACCTATCAACGAATGCATTGTGGATCTTCCATCAGAAATACAAAGACTGAGCAACACTCTTAGCAAGTGGTCCAGAGCTTTCTTTGGAGATGTTCATGTTAGAGTGAAGGATTTTGAAGAGAAAGTCAGAAATCTTGAGGATGATATGATGCTGCATAATTCTGAGGAGAGTAGAACCAATCTGGACAAGTTGAATGTTGAATACATCAATTTTTTGAGGATGGAGGAGTCTATTCTTAAACAAAAATCTCAATTCAATTGGTTTAAGGAAGGGGATACCAACACCAAATATTTTCATGCTTTGTTGAGGGGAAAAAGGAGAAAAATTGTTTATTCATCAGGTATAAGATGAACATGGGAAATGAGTACAAGGGGATTACAGAATTGCTGAAGTTGTTTGTAGACATTTCCGACATATCTTCATGGGTGATGACTGTTACATTAATGAAAATGGTCTCACTTGTATTCGAGCCATGGTCACTCAGGGTTAGAATGAGTTGCTACAGATAATACCAGATTTAAAGGAGCTAAAACAAGTTGTTTTCACACTTAGTCCACACTTTACATCTGGACTTGATAGTATGAATGGAAGATTTTTTAAGGCTTGTTGGAATATCATCAGCCAGGATCACTTGCTGTGGTTCATACTCTCTTTTGTGGTCAGATGCTTCCTAAGTATTTCTCTCATGCTTGCCTTGTTTTGCTACCTAAAAAAAGTAACCCTAATAATTTTGCTCAGTTCAACCCCATAAGCTTGAGTAATTTGGTTAATAAGGTTATCTCTAAGCTGTTGTGCGTTAGACTGGCCCCTATTGTTCCTGATTTGATTTCTTTAAACCATTCAAGTTTATTTAAAGGTAGGAGCACATCAAAAAACATCATGCTTGCACAAGAGGTCATTCATCATATCAAGAAACCTGTCATAGGAAGCAATGTTGTTATCAAGCTTGACATGACCAAAGCCTATGATAGGGTCTCTTGGTCCTACATTTGTCTGGTGATGAGAGGAATGGGATTTGGGGAGCTGTTTATTGATATGGTTTTGAGGATAAGGTCTAATAAGTGGTATTCCATTATTATTAATGGAACCAGGCATGATTTTTTCCATTCCACCAGGGGGCTTAAACAAGGTGACCCCCTTTCTCCTGCTTTATTCCTCATTGGGGCTGAGGTTCTTTCTAGACTTTTGAATGGCTTCACCAGAGATCCTAACTTCCATGGCTTCATTTCGAAAAAGAGAGAGCCCCAAATTAACCACCTGAGCTTTGCATATGACACCATCATATTCACTTTTGGGAGAAGCAAATCATTTGAGTTGATAATGCAGGTGCTATCTTCGTATGACAGTGTATATGGACAACTTGTCAAACAAAAGCAAGAGCTATTTTATTATTTCACCAAATGCCTTTAGATGTATAGGGGACAAAGTGAAGTATGTGACTGGTTTTGTGCAGAGAATATACCCTTTCACTTATTTAGGTTGTCCAATATATATTGGGAGGCAAAAGGTGATCTATTTTTCTTATTTGGTCTCTGAAGTGGTGGCCAGAATTGCAGGGTGGCAGTCCAAGATGCTCAGCTTTGGAGGAAAAGCAGTATTCGTCAAGCATGTTTTGTAGTCACTTCCCATCCATTTATTGTCTACTATCTCCTCTCCTTCAACAACCATCAATCAGATGCAATCTCTTATGGCAGATTTTTTCTAGGGATGGTATGAAGGGAAGAAGAAATATTATTGGTCGTCATAGAAGAACCTAAGCTTTCCTTATAATGAGGGAGGTATAGGAATGAGAATGGTTGCAGATGTAAGCAAATCTTTTTCAATATAAGCATTGGTGGACCTTCAGAACAAAAAGCACATTGTGGGGGGCTTCTTTAAGAACCAAATATTGGCAAAGATCTAATCCAATTTGTAAATGGGACACTGGGGAATCTATCACTGGGAGGCACATGATGAAAGACGAGCATAAAGTTAAACCCCATATACAATGGGATATCAATTCTGGGACTTGTTGCTTCTGGTGGGATGACTGGTTGGGAGTTGGGCCTCTTGCTAATTATAGCAATGTTAGCAACAGGTTTAACAACTCCGCTATTGCCTAGTTTACTCATATTGGAGAATGGGATATAGAGTTGGTGACCAACCTTACTCCTCAATTTCTACCCTCTATTTTGGCTGTGCAGTTGCAGATGCAGAATGTTATGCCTGATAAGCCTGTGTGGAAGTTGAATTCTGATGGCAACTTTTCTTTGTCTTCAGCCTGGAATATTATTAGAGAACAAAGATCCCATACAAAACTGAAAAAGTATACATGGCATAAGAGTATTCCTTTCAAGTGCTCTTTTCTTCTTTGGAGAGCACATAGAAGGAAACTCCTAACCAATGAGAAACTTATCAGTTTTGGATAGGATCCTCATGAGTGTTACTGTTACTATTGTCCAAGAATGGATTCAGTAGATCATATCTTTGTTAATGGCCATTTTGCAGTGAATTTTTGGAAGTTTTTTGCTGCTGTATGTGGTGTGGATCATTCTAACCTCTCTTTTCCTCATTATATTATGAGGTGGTGGAATATGAAATACAAAAATGAAGCCCACAGAATGCTTTTACATGCTGTATCTATCTTTTTCTGCTAGAACTTGTGGAAAAACAGGTGTGGATGCAAATATGGGGGATAGCAAGAGTCAAATACTTAGTGATCAAACATGTCATCCTTCTCCTAAGAACTATATTTCCTGAGGTTCTTTGGCTTGGGAACTGGAATGAACTGGTTCTTCATTATGAGAAGTGTACTCAGGAATTAAAGTTATTCCTGTACATTGGTGCAAACCTCCTAGACACTGGATTAAAGTGAACTCAGATGGGAGTTCATTAAGGCAGAATAGGAGGACGGATAATCAAGAATGAAAATGGGGATTTCATGTTTGCCTATGCTGTTCCATTGGGGGAAGGAACCAACAATCAAGCAGAAATAGAGGTTGCAGTGTTTTGTATAGCTTGGTGCAATCAGTTGGGGTATGATAGAGTTATTTAGAAGTAGATTCTGAGTTGTTGTACAAATGAATCACACTTCAAGCAGATCCACCTTGGCAAATTTTAGAATCTCTATCCTGATTACAAGGCTACATTGCTCAGTTTAACGATTTTAAATGCAATCATTCCTACAAGGAGGCAAATTTTGTGGTAGATGTTATGGCAAAGTTTAGTCATACTCTCATTGCTCCTCAGACTTACTTTGAATTGCAGCAAATCCCTCAAGAGGACAGAGCTTATTTTAACTTTGATAAGATGAACATGATCTCATTTAGAAGGAAGAAGCTGAAGAAGATCAGGGAACCACCTTAGTCTTATTTGTTCAAGATGTGTTTTTTGTTCGTATTTTTTCCTCTATGTTGATGTCTATCTTAGTATATATTAGCCTCTAGTTTGGATTTCTCCTTTATTATCTTGTAAAGAGAGAGTATCCCTTGTTTAATCGCTTTCTTAGATGTATTAGGAGGAGTCCTTCTAGTAGGTTATTTTCTAAGTTTCGTCCTTTTAGATCTGGGGATGAGTTGTCCGGCCTTAGTAGGATGGACAATTTATGAACCACCATAGGATTGAGGTAAGGTTTATGCCCCCTTTGTTGTACTTTTTCTCTTTCGCTATCTATAATAAAGATTGAGGGTGTGCGGCTCAACCCCTGACTGTCCAAAGGGGTGGGGACCCTTTGGCATAGCTTTGTTGCCCATAAAAAAATAAAAAATAAATAAAAATAAACCTAGGTCATCTGAAGTCAACTAGCCATGGTTCCCACAACCCCAAGTTTGTGGGTGCTTAGCTACTCATGGCTAAGGCAAAACTAACAAAAGTGCACATACAAGACATAAACGAGAGTCTTACCAACAACAATCAAGAATGTAGGCACCACAACTTGCAAACCCAAAAGCTTGATTGATCAACAATGAGTACAAAGCAAGATTTGCAATCCCCAAAAAAGGGTTTTCCAAGAGAAAATAATAAACTAATCTAAACACCTAAGAAATGTATCAAGAGATGATTGTAAAATGTCTCCTAGTCGAACTCTTCTCTAGAACCCTAACTTAAACTATATATAGTATTTACAAAATAACCCTAGAATTTACACAGAAAAGATAGCTGGCAATTGATAAATCTTGCAGGTACGACTTGTAGAATGACCTAGGAGTCGTAGTCGAGGTCTCATATCGAGTTCTCGACATATTGGACTAAACTGGTACGACCCATAGGTAGTAGTCGTTGCTTGAGATATGAATCTTATGTTCTTCTCGTAGTCTTGGCCTTCAGTTTTTGGTCCAACATTTTGTCTCTCTGATTCTTCCTACGACACACCTTACGAGTCGTAGTTTGTGGTACAACTTATAGGTGTGCTCGTATATCTATGCTTCAACAAAATCTGCAAATTTTCTTCAAAATCATGCGAACCTAACTTTTCTGCGAGAACAACACAAAAACACATAAAAAACATAAAAAGTCGCATTAAGAAATCACAAAATACCTTGTTTAGGCATCAAATGTGTTGTATTTTGATAGCACATCAACACCCTCAACTTAGAATTGTTGCTTGTCCTCAAGTGATGACTCAATCTGTGCAGGCAAAGAGAAATCCAAAGTAGCAATACTAATGGCATATACAATAAATCCTTTGATCCAGGTACATATCTACCATTTTCAAAATAGGATTGCAAAGTTATTAAGCAGGACAAGAACATAATGAGATACCAGATAATCCAACTATGACAAGCTAAGGAGCATCAATCATACATAATCGCTGGTATAGTCATATGCTACTCAAGTGGTGCAAATGCCCTCATGGGAAAGAAGTCCCTCATACTCACTCAAAAGCATTTAGAATTCAGGGATCGAGGAAACATTCTCACTCTCACAATTGAAATTCATGCATACTGACTAACGCCATAGGTTTTGCCTCTGTACTCATCCTCTGGCTTATCACTTTAGGACTTATAGGCTTGAACCATGTTTACCAATACTTTTTGCTTTAATAATCCAATCCTTTTTTTAATCAATCCACCCTTATTCTCTTATTTTGAACTTTTCTTGAGTGCTTCCCTTCTTTTTTCAGCTGTATCTTGATTTCAAACTCATTTTTGCTACTTTTCCTCAACTCAAGGCACTTTTCTTTTCTTTTTCTTCACTCTGTTCATGCTTTTTCATTTCTTTCTTGATTTCCCAACTAACCACCTTATTGTTACTTTACCACAATATGGGTCACCCTCAACTTAGGCTTTTAGCCTGAGGTGAAGTACACAATATCTATTCCTCACACCAGGGCCACAATGTGTAGCCACCCTCAACTTAGGTTGTTAGCCTCAATTAAGTTTCACATGTCCAAGGATAGACCAGGGCTAATATTAAGACATTTCATCAAACAAAGTTATGCTAGCAACATATCAAGAAAGAATGAGTACTTGAGAAGCTAATAAATTTGTAACAAGGGATTCACTCGCTCATTTGTTGGGTCATTTTGGCTAAAAGTAGATTCACTCAAGGAACATAGTCCTAAGATCCTTTCCATGTCCACCACATCACTAAACCAATCTTAGGGTACTAAGACAAGTTCTGAATCCATACAAGATGCATGAATTCAGCAAAATAAGCTCACAACACTATGGCAATTGCATCCACAATCAAGTATAGACTCATAGGTTATGCTTTCAGTCTCAGCTTACCTTCACAATATCAGAACAAACATTGCTAAATACTCAAAGATGTATGAACACATCAACAACCACAACCTCAAAAATTATGAGGGTACCCAATTTTTTTCATCGAAACTTTAAAAATACATCTAAAATAGTATGTATATGCCAATAGATAATACTAGTATGAATTTACCCATTATCTACACTACCTAAACATGCTGGTTCAACAGAAAAGTAAACATCCACAAGGAAAAAGAACCACAGCAAGAAAACCTTGGGATCAAAAATAGGGGAAGTTATGGACTTGAGGCTACTCAGACTTCACCTTAATCCATAACTTCCCACACCCCAAAAAAATAGGATACTTTGTTCTCAAAGTAAAGACAAGAATGAAAACAAAACACGATAATATAGAAATATATACATACACACATTAAAACCCAAAAATTAACATCCAAACTATAAGTAAAAATAACATCCAAACTAGAAATATTTAAACACATCCAAAAATAAATCATAATTAAAGGATTGTCTAATAAGAGAACAAAATATCCATCATGACAAAATAAAAACTGCGGTCAAAAGAACTCAAACATCATGGTGTATCAAGCAACGGTCTGTGGCTAGTCTGTGGGGTCCTGGGCACCATCTCCTCTGTAGTTATACCGGAAGTACCCTCTCCATGTGGGGTGTGCTTCTCCCGATCTCTCTATATAGCCGTCATGAATAGCAACTCCTGCACCACCTCCTCTAATATGGGCTCCTCCTCTGGTATCGACCTCTTTGGGGTCGACTCTGGGTCATCACTATGCTCAAGGGGACTCTTCCCACGGATATCCAGGTGGTCAACTAGCCACTCGAATGCCTCATCGTCTGCAGGTGCCACCTCCGGGGCCGCAACAGGAGCTGCCAACATTTGTAATAGTTTGACCTTAAACTTGGCCAACTCCATAGTCACAACACTAGTGTCAGTGGGCCGAGCTCCCTTAAGTCACCGCTGGACTCTCGCCTCGGAGGCATCTATTGCCCTAACATTCTTATCTACCAGATCACGGGCAAATTCATTCATCCTCTCCTCAGAGTACTGTATAGTTTGGTCAACCCATGGTCATACCCGTGCTGATAAAGTCTGAAGCCTGGACTCCGCCATTGCCACCATGCGTAATAATGCCTGAAAAGCAAAAGTGGAGATAGTAGAATCAACCTGTAACGAAGTTGCTACTGGTGCCAGAGTAGTAGCTGGCGTGGGCTCTGTAGCAACTGGAGTAGTGCCGGTAGTAGCTGGAGGTGCACTATGTGTCGGAAGGTAAACTGGGAATGGCTCTGAAAGAGGAGGAGCTGCTCGTGGTAAGGCTACCGGATTCTCGCCAGCCTTTATCAGGCTGGGATCCATAGTGCATATGGCCTCTACATGAGGATCCCAGTAGGGGTCGATAGGAACACCTATTGCACTGCATAATTGATGAATCAAAACTGGAAATTGCAGTGAGGTATTCGTCCGAGCTGCAGCCTCGTGAATTTGCTCAAAAATAATCCGGGGCCAATCTATAGCATAACAAGTTAGAATGCTGGCAAACAACACCACTCTCTCTAGGGTGATTACATTATATGTAAAGGTTGGTCTAATGAGCCAACTGATAATGGACTACCAAAACTTGGCTCGAAATGAGAGATGGGCTTTCACAATGGGATTTGCATGGTTTGTGACCCACGTTGGGTCGACACCCGCCTCACAAAAACAAGGGACCTACTTCTCATCCTAAGGGAGACTAATCACCTATGATAGAAGTTTGTGGGCCGCTGAAGGAAACTAACTAAAGCAAATTTGGCTGGCAATCCACTGCAGAATCTCTGTCCTAGCCCCGATGTCCTTCCCAGTCACTCTCTTCTCATTTTATCAATACGTCCATCATACTTTGCAATAGACTGAGGTACTCAGTAAGTGGGCCCAAAATGAACTCGTCAGATTGTCTCCTCTGAGATATCAACCTTTCTACCCTGAACTATCACCACTCGTAGCCTTGACTGCTCAATAGGCTTCTTATTCTTCGGCAACCCCCAGTGGAGAGTAGTAAGATACACGACATAGAATTCATGGACTATGTAAGGGGCATATTTGCCCAACTTCTGTGTGGTCCATCTAGTCTGTGCTCTATCCAACCCAGCATCCAATCTAGGCAATTTGTCTAATCCGTATCCATTCAATCTGGACTTTTCAGGAAACTGGAGGACCAGTTTACCTTGCCCCTTTGGCTTTAACCCCTGGTATATCCTTCTTCCTTCGGACACACCATCTGCGGTCGGCTGGGGGTTGGCACTTGACTTCCTCCTGCTAGGTTTGGGAGACTCTCTCAGACTCTGATTTTGATCCTGAGTGTGAGGAGGTCATTTGTGGTAGGCTGCTATCTGACCCATCCCCGTTACCCTGTTGTTCCTCTTCTTTATACTAGGAGGAACAGCTAACTTCCATGGGCGTCTGTGTTGTAAGCACCCGAGTCTAGTGTCTATTGGCTTCGGTGTCTACCCTAGCTCTGTGGACTTCCACAGAGCCCTCTGATTGCTCAGTCTTAGAGGATTCATCCATCAACCTCCATTGGAGAGTTTGAGTTGCCCGTTTATCTTTCAAGGGCATGTTATCTGCAAATCAACCACATAGCAACATATAAGTTCAAGATTTTTGATCCATTAAAGCACATAAAAAAGAAGAAGAAACAAAAATAAATCAAAAACAGATAGTCACTGATACAACTACAAGTTTGCAGATAAGAGTGCAGTTAGGACTCGTAGGGTAACCCACGAGTCGTATTCTTTCCTCGTAGAAACACAAATCCTATAGAAATGCTTTTTCATCTCAGATACAAGGCACAATTATGATTCGTAGGGGGGCCCATTTTCAGTAACATTTTTCAGAACTCAGATAAGCTTATGAGACACTCACTACGATTCATAGCAGGTATTATGAGTCGTATGTGAGTTTCATATGAGAAACTTGAAGGAACCACAGATGAATGATGCTTGCTATGAGGGACTACTACAACTTGTATAGGGACTTACGAATCATAGGAGTGCCTTGTAGCTGACCGCAAAAGACATTTGCAGTGCCTAACATTTTCCCATGCAAAGCATAAACCAATCACACAATTCAACATACTTGGCACACAACAACTATATCAAATACTTGGCACATAAGCAAACACGCAATAACATCAGAAATTTAGAACAACCATAATCCCTAAGAATCGAGTTAACTTCAATAGTACATCAAGCACACTGAAAAACAAAATAATTTCCAATCTCACAATTGATATCAACAAGACATTCGATAGAAATGCAATTGTCATTCAGGTCATTTCAATAAGTTCAATAGGTAAAAGCATATGTAATACACCCTCATCTCCTAAATTCCAATTTTCGACAACAATGTAGACCATGACCGGGAACAATCACACACTATATTCCATGAGTCACAATTATCGCATTCACAATCATCCACTCAAGAATTCTAACAAGATTTTGATTCACAACTCAACTCTTCAAAACATAAAAACTCTAGGTTGTAAATCTAGATCACAAATTACCACATGGCATGATTATAAAAGATTAACCCAAGCATATACTCATAAAAAGAATAAGATCACCACAAAAGAGTGTCAAATTTGACAATGGAGCATACCAATCGATTGGAGAAGTTAACCAAAGCAAGGGAAATCAAAAACCACACTGAAAACCCTAAGAATAGTGAATTCACCGGAATCTTCACCGAAAAATGACGTAGGTGGCCGTGGTTATGATCAGAAAAGTGCTTTGGAGGAAAATAGGGGTTTTCGTCGCTAAAGGATTGGAAAAAATGGAGTTTGGCGGTCAATTCTTATTTTGACTCCCTTTTAAATAAAACTGGGCCAGAATCTTTAAAACTGGAGATCAGGGCTACGAGACCCCACCTACGAGTTTAGGCTATCCTACGACTCGTAAGTCCTAGTTTCGTAGTAAATCCAACTCTTGCAAAAATTCATAATCTATACCTGGACACTACGAACCCCTCTTACGACTAGTAGAAGACTCTACGAATCATAAGGTTGGCTCTTAGTGTCCCAATATTTGATACTCACTGATTCCCTTTATGATGCATGACTACGAGTCATAGTGAGCACTACGACTCATAGGCCTGATCGTAGAGGCTGCTCCAAGTGCCATTTTTCAGATCTTTAGTTCTTCAATTTTCACCTGAAAACCAAGTCTCAAAACAAAACAATTCCCAAACTATTACAACGCCACCAATGTCTTTCAACATAAAAACAAACTCACACCTTCTACCTAAGAATCTAAACAAGCAAACACACTTAAAACAAGCCAACAATTATCAGCAATGCTTGGGTTGCTTCCTAACAATTGCCTTGTTTAACATTGTGGCTCACTTTTTTCATCGTCCTTCATCAACTATCATTGGGGTTCCACACCTCACAATTGACTGGCGAATATCGAACACAACCTTTTCATCACTAACCCTAGACCGTAGTTTACCCGAATCCATATCCACTAGGGATCTCCCAGTGGCCATTAATGGTCTCCCCAAGATGATGGGCACCTCAAAATCAACTTCTTAGTCAAGGATCACAAAATCCGCGGGAAAGATGAATTTATCAACTTTAACAAGCATATCCAAAAAGATTTCCTCCAGCTTTTTAGTGGTTAGATTTTCCATAAGCAACCTTATTCTTGTCTGGGTAGGAGTACCAAGGCCAATCTTATTGAATACAACAAGAGGCATTAGATTGATGCTCCCTCCTTAGTCATGCAATGCTCTTGTGAACTCAACATCACCAATGTGCAAGGGATGGTAAAAGCACCGAGGTCATCTCATTTTTGAACAAGGCATTTGGTCATAATCGCACTACATTATTAGAGTTCTTGTGAGAAATCTTGGCTCAAAGTACACTTCTTGGTCACCAAATCCTTCATGTACTTGACATACCCAGACATTTTCTCCAAGGCCTCTAAAAGGGGAATGTTGATGGAGAGTTGCTTCAACATCGACAGGAAGTGTTCTCCTCTTCATTTTTCTTAAGCTTTGAGGGAAAGGAGGAGGAGGTTTGGCAATTGCATTTTATTTCTTGTACTCCCTTGCCTCTTCCTGTTGCATCCTAAGGGTCTTCGAATCTTCTCCTTCAACCACGACTTCACCACCAAGACCTTTCTCATCAACTTCATCCACAATTACCGGCATCGACGGATCTATGGTGCTTTTACCACTCCTTGTCATCACCACCATTCAATGCCCTTCGTTTTTAGGATTTTGAATCGTATTGCTAGGTAATGTACCCTTTTGGTGTTGGTTCAATTGTGCAAACAGTTGCCCAAATTGTTGTTCAAGTTTCTTAATCGCCACCGAGTGAGACTCTATTTTTTGTTAATATTTGAATATCTGCTTTCTTTCCCTTTAAAGTCTCATCTTGGTGGTCGGCTCGCATGAACAACTTTTCGAACATTTCTTCAATCCTAGAGTTGCTTCAGCCGGCATCATAATTGTGAGGTGGCACTTAGGGACCATTCCTATAGCCCTCTCTTCTTCCCACTCGGCGTCTAGCATTCTCTCTCTCATAGTATCCGCCCCAATTTTCTTTACACACCCCATCATGGTTGAAATTCCGACCTTGATTCCAGGACCCTTGCATCCAATAAGTCCGAATTGGATCTTAGGGGTTTGTTCCAAATACCCACCACTTGGTTGCTCACAAAACATGCATCCTCATCATAGAATAGATCATCATAGATAGGAGCCTTTGGAGGCTTGTGGGTGACTGCTTTGACACTTGCTTGGTTTTTCTTCAAAACCAAGTCTATACTTGTGCGAAGTTGAACATGTTGTTCTATGATCTCTTCGTTCACCTTTGCTTGCTCATTGTTGGTGTTGACCACACAAGAAAGTTTCACTGCACTTTGCTCTCGTTGACCCCATGCTTTATTTGTTTTGACAATTTGATCCATCCTTATAGTTATCAATGCAAAAGGTTGGTCTAGGAACATGCCTCCTGTGATTGTGTCAGGGAAAGGTTGACTATTCTCATCAAGTGTCCAATAGAAAATCTCAATTAAGGCATCATCAACAATCTTGTGATCAGGGACCATCCTCAAGCATTTGGTGAACCTCTCCCATGTTGTGCTAATAGTCACCCAACAATTGCTCAAAATTGTTTATTTGATCCTTGAGCTTCAACTTTTTAGATCTTGGAAAATATCTCTCTGAAGCTCAGCCAACTTGTAATAGTGCCCGGAGGAAGCTCGGCATTGCCAGTCAATGACACTGGAAATACTCATAGACCAACAAAATCAAAGAAAGGTTTTGTGTACCTGTGACATTCTTGCAAACAAATACCACATTTTGGAGATGACTGTAGGGATCTTCTAAAGGTAGCTCTGTGAAAAGTTCACGGTTTTGGAGCATTTGGAGCAATCCACTCGATACAGTGAACTTAGTATCTGTCCGTAAAGGAGGAAATACTATGGCACTGGTAACATCCTTAACCATATGGTTCAATCGACATTGATTGCATCCATAAGCATTTTCATTGAAGAAAATAAGTTGTGGCATGTTACCCCTTGGTGGTGGATAATATCCTCATTCGTACTCATGTCCTCCTCAACCTCGATATCCTCATTAGCGTGAGCGATTCTTCTTGGTAATCATTGGATCTCCAAATTGAATGGAGCTAAGGGATTGCCTTGGCTCCTGGTGTTAGGCATACAACCTAGTACGCCCTGCAAATAAAATCAAACAACAAAAACAAAAATAATAGTAAAATACAAGAGACTCTAGAAATCAATAGAACTAACTAATAGTGAAATCAAATAAAAACCTAACCGTATTCCCTGGCAATGGTGCCATAAATTTTGACATCCTGATGTTCACACTCCAATAAGAAAGCGGTCACTGTCAGCAATTAACCTAACCTAAGGTTAGGGTCGAACCCATAGGAACTAACTACAAGATTTCACTACTAACCATTTCAAGCATCAATAACTAAAATCTCCAAATGGGGGGGGGGGTGTGATTCAAAAACAAAAGTAAACTAGGGACAACTTGGGAATTTTGTTCCCCATGGTTTGTTGACTCGATTACCCTAGGTAACATAACTACAAATGAAGAGTGCATGCAGGACGATAACGTAGGTTCTTCTAGCCCTCTTGTGAAGGTAAAGGTCGAATTTCACCGTGGCGCTTGCTCGACAACCATGGCGTGCCAAATAACCATTGCCAATATCCTAGTCAACCTCCCCTTGGTCAGGTTTTGTTGATTAGATGAGAAGACATCAATCGAATCCTATCATCTACTTCCCTTTTCCTATTCGTCACTACCTTTGTCGGGCTCGTGATAGTAGGTAAGGTTTGGCCACAAAACAACAATCATAATGAAGTGAAATAAATAATACATGCAAAACCCCAATCACAGAAACACAATCAACCTAGGACATCTCAAGTTAACTACTCATGGTTCCTACAATCCCAAGTTGTGGGTGCTTAGCTACTCATGGCTAAGGCAAAACTAACAAAAATGCACATACAAGACATAAATGATAGTTTTGCCAACAACAATGAAAAATGTAGGCACCACAGGTTGCAAACCAAAAAGCTTGATTGATCAACAATGAGTACAAAGCAAGATTTGCAATCCCCAAAAATGGGTTTTCCAAGAAAAAACAATAAACTAATCTTAAAACCTAAGAAAGTATCAAAAGATGATTGTAAAATGTCTCCTGGTCGAACTCTTCTCTAATACCCTAACTTAAACTATACATAGTATTTACAAAATAACCCTAGAACTTACATAGAAAAGACAACTGACAGTTGATAAATTTCATAGGTACACTCATAGGATGACCTACGAGTCATAGTCAGGGTCTCGTATCAGGTTCTTGGCGTTTTGGACTAAACTGGTACAACCCGTAGGTACGACTCACTGCTTGAGCTACGACTCATATGTCTTATCTTTGTCTTGGCCTTGATTTTTTGGTCCAATATTTTGGCCCTCTAGTTCTTGCTATGACACACCTTACGACTCGTAGCTTGGGCTACGACTCGTAGGTGTGCTCGTATGTCCTAAACTTCAACAAAATCTGCAACTTTTCTTTAAATCATGCCAACCTATCTTTTCTGCAAGAACAACATAAAAACACATAAAAACCATAAAAACTCACATTAAGAACTCACAAAATCCCTTGTTTTAGGCATCAAATGTGTTGTATTTTGACAACACATCACGACCCTAATACCTCCCAAACTAATCAAATGATGCTTGAAACATAGATAGATAAGAGCATGGAATTACAGGGTGTCACATTTTTGGTCTCTTGCTCCTCTTCTGTGGTGTATATAAGTTTCAGTGATGGTTTGGTCTACTTTTTCTTAACTCTTGGTAGAAAATATTTGTAGTTTTAGTCTTGTAGGGAAGTCTAGTAGCACATAAAATCATAATTTTCTTTTTCAATATGAGACATTGTTTTTGGGACACATTGAAATTAAAAGTAAGACACGTAAAATTGGATTGAATAAAGTACCATTCTGATGTGGAAAAGACAAAAGTTCACTATTCTCAGAAATTGTGATAGATTAGTGACCAATCAACTGTGGAGTATTAATAACCAAATTTCTTTTTGCTGTAAACCTTCTGAAAATGATTATGAAATCTTCGCAAAGCAAATTCTGAATAAAGCTGGACACAAGTAGTGCTACATAAGCAATGGAACCAACTGTTGGGATGGCGAGGAGGAATATAGAGGCTTTAGATTTATGGAATTTGATTCCCATGAAGCAACATATGAATTCCTAACATAGCTTCTAAAACATATATGTATGTGAAGAGAAGGTCGCCGAGTGAAAAATGGTATATTCAAGTGCATAACCATAAGCTTTTATAGCTAAAGTGCACTCCTTAAAAAGCCGCAAAAGTGTTGATGTGCTTGACAAAGATGAATAAGTTCAACAGGAAAATATGTTGGCTTCTGTATAAAAGTAATATGATGCATACCAATTCTCGCGTAATCTGGAGAATCTTCTCAAGAACCAATATGACAGCAATAGTGCATATCAATCCCTAGGCGTCTGGTTTTGCACGAACATTTTGTGCACATACAGGATGAGAACCCAAAATGTTTCTACGATGTATAGATCTAGAACCAACATGCCAGAAATTGCGAAATGTTTTCTGGTTTGATGCCCATCTAATTTGGTGATGTGGTCTCATTTGATACAACATACTTCACAACAAATATAAAATACCTTTGGCTCTCTTCATTGGAACAATGCATCACGCTCAACCCATCTTACTTGGTTATGTACTATTTGCAGCTGAGACCATGCATGCATTCCCATGGTTGATGTGGATATGGTGCTTGGCAATTGGTAGATTAGAATGTCCAAGAATTTTGTTATTTGATCAAAATGACAACGTCAAAGCAGCTGAGGAAAAATATTTCCAGATACCCAATTTGTGGAGTATATTGGAGAAGGTCGCAAGGCGTCTTGATTATCTTAGCATTTTGCATCAAAAAATTATGGAAAAATTTATGAAGTGCATATATAATTCATGGACTAAAGAACAATTTGAACACAGATGGTGGAAGTTGATCTCAAACTTCAGTCTTAGAGAAGAGAAGTAGGTCCAATCATTATAGAAGCTTTAAAACAATTTCAAGAAAGCACTCTTGGAACTAATTAAATCATGTATGCAACTCTTGCTATCCAGGTTGATGAAATATGTCAAGGAACGCTCTTACCAAGGATATTAAAAGAGTATATCCTAGAAATGAAATGAAAAGTGACAATATCACTTCTAATGAAAAAGGAAAGGTACCTTTGGGAGGTTATATGGGACTGAAATGCTCTTCAGTCCATCACTTATATATGCACTTCCTAAATTTTGCCATAATTGTTTGATGGCAAATGCTGAGATAATCAAGAAACATTGGGATCTTCTCCAATATACTCCACAAATTGGGTATCTGGAAATATTTTTCCAACAGCTTCTTTGATGTTGTCATTTGGATCAAATAACAGAATTCTTGGACCTTGTGGTCCATCAATCTCCAGGCACCATGTCGGTATCAACACTAGGAAAGTATGCATGGTCTCTGCAGCTAATAGTGCACAACAAGTAGATGGGTTGAACGTGATGTGTTGCTACAATGAAGAGAGCCAAAGGTATTTATAATTGTTTGGGAAGTATGTAGTATCAAATGACACTACATCGCAAAAGTTACAAGGGCGTTTGCTGGCATGTTGGTTTAAAATCTATACAGCATAGAAAAATTTTGGATTCTCTTCCTATATGTGTATAAAAAATTGAAGAAAAACAAGACGCCTAGGGATTGGTATGCACTATTGTTGTCATGTTGGTTCTTGAAAAGATTCTCCGGATTACCAAAGAATTGGTATGCACCGTACTACTTTAATTCAGAAGCCAACCTATTTTCCTGTAGAACTTTTCATCTTCGTCAAGCGGATCAACATTTTTTTGGCTTCTACAGGAGTGCACTTGAGATGTAAAAGCTTATAGCTGTGCATTTGAATGTACCACTTTTCACTCGACGACCTTCTCTTCACATGCATACAAGCTTTACAAGCTATGTTAGGAATTCATATGTTGCTTCATGTGGACCTAATTCCATACATCTAAAGCCTCCACATTACACTTCCCCATCCCAACAGTTGATTCCATTACTTATGTAGCACTACTTCTGTCTAGCTTTGCTCAGAATTTGCTTTGAGCTAAGATTTCAGTAATCAGTTTCAGAAGGTTTACAACAAAAAGAAATTTGATGTTTAATACTCCAAAGTTGATTGGTTATTAAACCATCACAATTTCTGAGCACAGTGAACTTTTTACTTTTCCACATCAGAATGGTACTTTATTCAATCCAATTTTACATGTCTTACTTTTCTTTTCGATGTGTCTCACAAACAATGTCTCTTATTGAAAAAGAAAATTATGATACTGTGCTACTGGACTTCCCTAAAAGGCTAAAACTACAAAAATTTCTATCGAGTTAAGAAACTTATCGCATATGGATTGAAAGGAACAACAAAAGTTTCCATCAAAGGAAAATGACCCAAATTTGCTTATCAGATAGATCATTTATAATGTATTCTATAAGAGGAGCAGTTTGGCCTAGATTAGTACCTCAATTATTATCCATAGTTCTTTAAAGTTGTGCCATGTTCCTGGTCTAGTTTATGTTTGAGATAAGTAGTTTGGATATTTCAGCATGCTCTACTGGTTTATGGACGTCTAGTCCAATTATTTTACTCGTACAGAAATGTTTACTTGGTATATAAAATTTATTTTATTATCAAAAAACAAAAAATAATAATCACATCTGCTGTATACAAATTAGCTTTGAACTCAAGTGCCCTTAGACAAGTATAGATTGCAGTTCAAAATATTTGTCCTGTATCACCAAAAATAATGCAGTTCATGTGTAGTACTCTTCTAAAGCCTTATGGAGTAGGCTTTTCCACTAGCAAGGCGTGCCTTTATGCAAGCGTTTAAATGGGCTAAAAAGTTGGAATAGGCACAAGTACATGCTAAAGGCAAGTGTACTATTGTAATGTACAAAATGTCTTGGCAGCATAAGTTTACAATGTTTTGATTAAGAGGAATAACATTGTCATCTCGGCTAAAAGTTCTGATCCACAAGTTGTTCTATTCTTTAGATGATTGTACAAGTGATAAATATATATCCCTAACTGTTGTGGTATAGCTGTTGTTTTAAAAGCTATGAGTGATATACTAGATGTTTGTTTCTTGTTTGCTAGTTGCTCCAGTAATAAAATTCTTTTATTTCAAAAACATGGAACATGAATCTTGAGAAGAAAGCAAAAGAGACCATGAGCGAACTTTAGGTGTTCACTAATAACCTAGATGGATGAAGCTATTTCACATGAACTGAACTCAAAGAATTATCCTTTTTGGAATTTCCGATTTCTTACTTAATTTTATAAGGGACCAAACAGAATAAAAAAGGAAACATATGAAATGTCGTTTGATTTGTAGAACACATCACCTAATGACTGGCTTTGGTCAACATTCTTGGAAAACCTGCCTCAATGAAAATTCTGATAGCGTGGTTAGTTTTAGAATGTTGATTTTGATTTAGAATGACCCTTGGTTTGGTTCCCGAAGCTTTCAGGCTCATTTGGAGCCATTCGGTGGAAATTTGCTTAAAATGATCGTGGGAGTGGGACCCACAATTAGTTGAAATGTCCTCGTATGAGAATTTTGATTATGCCATTGAATCCAGAATATCAGTGTTGGTGGGTAGCATAATACGTTTGCATTCACGGGATCCAGGATGAATTACGAGTACCCTATCGTAAATTAGAAGTTGGGAAAATTAGCTATCTTAGTTGATAACATAGTGTCGTCACTAAGATGGCTCTGGGCTTGCTATAGTGAAGTCGCTATAGCGAAGTCGATATAGCGACTAGGACAGTACTACAGCAACAACTATCCATGGTTAGGATGTCTCTTTAGCGACTGAAACGACCCCAAAAAAAGTGCCCGAAAATGCCCTCGGAAGTACCCGAAATCGTAGTTCCCATATATCTCAAAATCCATGCATGATATCTAAAATTAAACTTCATATTCTTGTTCAAGGGGAAAATTTGAGTGGGAACTGGATATAACCCCAATTTTGGAAAAACCGTAGAAAAATTTAATTTTTCCAACTTTGCAGAAAACAGTAAGGGTGCGCAATGGTTCCATAACGCGGACCCATCGAGGACCAGTGTATATTGGCTGCCAATTTTTTTTGAATTCGGCCTAAGGCCTTGGTGTCTTTTTCCTGAGCTTTCCTATGCGTAAAAACACATATACTTAGTCATTTTCAATCTCATATCATTAAGACATTCCCCAAAAGTTGTTCCAACACTTAGCCATATATTTCACCCAAAGTCAAGCGTCCCAAACTCATTCTGGATCTGAAGAAATTCTTGCAGGCTTGAAGATCTCATTCAAATGTGAGTCAATCTTATTCATGTCATTAAATACAATCGTGGGTTCCCTACATCAAGCCAAGTTCAAATAATTTTCGTTAGCTATGTTTTGCACAAGTACCGATAGGAGGGTCAACTTTAAAGGGGCATACCTCTTAGCACAAAGAGAATTGAATGGACCACAATCTACCAAATTAAAGCTCTTTGAATTAGGTTTCCAATGCACTTGTTTTCACCTTATTTATAGTTCATATGAAGAAGTTATTCTCGTTTTCATAGAACTCATCTGTGTAGGGGTATATACGGGTTTTTGCGAAATTCCTTTTCATTAATGGAGCTTCGTAAATTTAGTTAATTTTATTAGTCTGGGGATTTCTATGCTATCTTAACACTTCCGGAAGACCTAAACCTCATTTCTAAAGATCAAACACACTCCTCTCAATTGGAATACACTCTCAAATTCTCCCAAGAGCCTCTACGAAACCCCAATAAGTATTCAAGGAAACTCAAGAACAAGTCTTGGATTTCAAGACCCCAAGCCAAGCTTCAAGAATTTCTCAACTCCATTTCTAGAAATTCAAGGTCTAAGGTATGTGGGTTTCATTCATAGGTTCCTTTCACCCATGAAGCCCAATCTTCCTTTTTATAAAATTTGTATGTTTTCAAGTTGTATTTCTTATAAGTATCTGTTATAATGAAATATGAGCATGAAATATGTTGGGATTTTGTCAAATATTGTTGATTATGCATAAATATCTATTTTGAGCTTAAACTATGAAATGATGTTTGTCAATTGAGAGTATACATAATTCAAGCTATGAAATCTATGAACTATTGTGAAGTTTGATATGATTTACAAGTTACCCATGATGGGTTTTACGATGATGTTGGTGGGCTGATTTACATGATTTTAAGATGCATTGACTTCACTATTTCATAATTTTATACTCTTGCACGTTTTGAGCTTTGAATTTATGAACCATTGTTGGATTTGATGATGTATATTGATGTTTATTGCTTGAGGTTGTTACCAAGTATTGTTGGGTTGTTTTACGTTGAAATTTCTTGTGTGCTTTCACTCTTGAATTACATGGTTTTACACTAGCACTACACACCCGCCAAGTGTTTGATAAAATGTCCGGATTATGTATCTTCAGTGATTGAAGGCCTAATGCATGTTATATGAGTTGAATGACCTTATGATGATGAAAGAGATGCATATCTTTGGAATTTTGCTCTATAATGTTGTGAGATGACCACTTTGATAGAGTGTGTGATGTTCATTAGCCTAATTTAGGGGTTGATACCTCATTAACCTAATTGAGGGATTGATACCTCGTTGACCTAATTGAGGGGTTGATGTCTCAATCACCTAGTATGGAAGGTGGTACATTCGATAACCAAGTTGAGGGGTTGGTACCTCAATCACCTAGGATGGGAGGTGGTAAACCCATTAGCCAAATTGTGATCTCTTTCTACACACGTAATATGTTTTATATAAGCATATTTTTACTTTCAAGCATCATTGATACATGTCATATTGTTATTATGCTATCCATTGCCTAAGTTTATGCATTTCGATTACATTGCCTATTTCTTATTGCATTGCATCCTACATATTTAGTATATTCAAATGTACTAACATATACTCTATGCCTACATAATTTTACCATGTAAGAACCGAAACTTCATTTGGTCATCCTCCTCCTTTACGTGGCTAGTGGTTCCTATTCAAGCTAGTTGGTGAGTCCTCCATTCCGAGGACAATATCTATGTTCTTATGCTATGTATTAAAGACTCCCTTTCTTTATGGTATGGTTTAACTATGAGGGTGAGCCAGTTACTTGTCTTGGCCCCTGCTAAGTTCTCCGCTAGAGGTATTATTTGACAAGTTATCTATTATGATTGAGCTTTGACTTACTTATGTTGTTCAAGTGCTTAACTTTTTCCCTTAGTCCCAATTTCCCTTGTTTATGTTTCTTATGTTGTTCTATTTTTCTTCAACGACCAAGTATGTCTGTACGATATGCTAAGAGGCTCTTTTCGGGTTCCTTCGGTTTTCTCATTTGTCGTGTCACGTCTAGACCCTATTTTGGGTCGTGACAAACTTGGTATCAGGGCACTAGGTTGTTAGGTCCTCGGCGTCCAACACACCACGTCGATTAGAGTCTTATTCATGGTTGTGTTGGGCACCACAACTATGAGTAAGAGGCTATGAGACATTTTAGGCAATGTTTTCCTTCTTTATGGTCAATGTCATACTATAGAGTTGAGGTAAGGTCATTCACCCTAACGATTGTTCCTTGCTATGCTAGATCATGCCTATCACAAGAGGAAGAAGAGCCCACACACTCGAGGAACAATCGGCTCATGTTGCGCTCTGGGACGCTTTCACTTTGCTTGCACAAGTTGTGGCTAATCAAGACAATCAAGTGGCCCAAGCCTCTCATGCAACTACTTTGGCATCTCGGGTGAGAGAGTTCATGTGGATGAACCCACTGGATTTCAATGTGTCTAAGGTGGATGAGGAGACTCAACAATTCATTGATGAAGTTTACAAGGTGTTGACCATAATGGGTGTGAGGTTGGAAGAAAAGGCAGAGTTGGCGGCTTACTAACTCAAGGGGGTAGCTCAAATTGGTACACTCAATGGAAGGAGGAGAAGGGGAACAATAATGTGTTATTATGGGAGGAATTTAAGGCGGCCTTCCTCAACCGATTCTTCCCTCTTGAACTTAGGGAAGCCAAGTTAGTGGAGTTCATGAACTTGAGGCAAGGATCTATGAGTGTGAGGGAGCATGCCTCGAGTTCAACCAACTCTCAAGGTATGCTCCACACTTGTTGCCAATCCAATCTACTAGAACGAATAAGTTTGTGATGGGTGTTTTCGATTTGGTAAGTAAAGAATGTCGTATCGCTATATTGATTAATTACATGGATTTATCCTGCTAGATGACATATGTCAAAAAACTAGAGGAGGAAAAGATGAGAAATAGAAGGGGTAAGGAGGCCAAGAGGGCCCATTTTGAATGAAAGTTCCAAAGTCCCAAAGATAGAAATGATGCTATATTTCTAATGTATAGTAAGATTCATAGAGGCCCATGTTTGAAAGACACCAATGCATGCTTCCATTATGGTGAAGAGGGGCATAAGAAGAAAGATTTTCCTCATAAGCAAGGCAAGGGTGAAGATGTTCGTCCTCAAGGTGGTGCCCAAAGGCACAATCGGTTTTATGCTCTTCAAAGAACGCAAGGAGGGGATAAGGTGCCCTATGATGCTACCAGTAAGTTAGAGGTTTTAATTGACTTTATTGTGCATGCTTTGATGGTTCGGGGGGTCCCTATTCCTTCCATTATCCCTTTTATTACTAGTAAGATTCATGTGTGCCCCGGGTGATAGGTAAACCTTATGAAGTGTATACCCCATAGGTGAACCTATTATAGTTAAAAAGATAATAGGTGTTGTTTCATGTTCATATTGCATTAGGTCTTGCCTTGTGACTTGTTGGAGTTAATGTGGTGGATTTTGATGTCATACTTGGGGTGGATTAGTTGCATTCATTTTATGTCCCCTTGGATTGTATGAACCCGTCCTTGAGTTGGGGATTGTAAAGTGTTAGTGAAGGGGTAAGTCCATCTCTTGACTTAAGGTCCTATTAATCTCTAAGAGTTGCATTTATCATCTAGTAAGAGTTAGGGGTGTTGAACCGAAGTCATTTCTATTGAGTTGTTCCGATGATAGTTGGGTTCTTGATGTTCTTTCCAATATTGTGAATTTGGTGTGTAGTGTCATTGGAATTGGCTAATGCACCGACTATGTCTATAGGTCTCATGAATAGTGTCTTTAATCCCTACCTTGTTGTGTTTGTGGTGGTCCTTGGTGTTGGTATGTTGGTTTATTCCTGGGGGTGAGGGAGAGCTTGGGGATCAATTGAGGATTATATTGTGAATGTTGATGCATATGGGGTAGATTGCTAATTATGGAAAGTAGGAATCTTTGGTGACTAGAGCGGTTTATCAGTTGGCTAGATTAGGAGTTAGGCTGGAAGAGGTTGGCCATGGTGATGTAGTGGTGGCTAATCATTGTAGATCCTTCTTGGTTGATGAGGTGAAAGCAGAGCAATTTGACCCCGGGATGATAGAGTTGAAGACCTTGTTGAGAGATGATAAAGTGGGGGGTTTTCTCCCAAGGGGGAGATGGTGTCATTAGATACTAAGGTAGACCATGTGTGCTAGTGTTGAAGATTAAGTTCACATGGGGGTCCTCCTGCCCATGTAGGGTGTGGTCTTTTTTGGCAAGAAAGGGAATTGAGTTTATGGTTTTTGTGTTCTTAGAGAGTGTCGAGGAGGATTGGTGAGGTTGCATACGAATAGGGATTGCCTAATATGGATATAGTTCGTCCGGTTCTTCGTGCTTCTAATTTGAGGAGATGTTTTGGTGACTCTAGTGCAATGGATCTCATTGAGGTTGTGGGTGTTGTGGAGGATAATATGAATTTGGAGAAGGTTACAGTGGAGTTAATGGATGGAAGGGTGGAAAAGTTGATTAATAAGGATGTGGTGTTCGTCAAGGCCCTTTTGAAAGATCGTTAAGTCGAAGGTGTCTCTCGAGTAGACGGAGCGGGCATGGAGGAGCAATATCCATATCTCTTTTATTCTATTCAAACTTATGATAACACGTCAAGTCCTTTTTATGATTTCAAGTCTTATGTTTCAGCCCCTATGTCATTGCATGCATTAATGTTTATGTGGACAAGTTCATGATGATTTGAATGCCTATGTTGAGTTTTGAAAATGGTGTTCAATTGTATTGTTCCATTCTTGTTGGGGCTGATTTCTTCATGATTACACTTCTCATGTACGTTTCTTTGATATTCGAGGATGAATATTCCCAGGGGGGAGATATAGAAACGACCCAAAAAAGTGCCCGAAAATGTGCCTTGAAAGTACCCAGAATTGTAATTTCCATATATCTCAAAATCCGTGCGTGATATAAAAAATTTCGACTTCATATTCTTGTTTAGGAGGAAAAATCAAGTGGGGAATGGGTATAACCCTAATTTTAGAGAAACCATAGCAAAATTTGATTTTTCCAAGTTTGCACAAAACAGTAAGGGTGCGCAATGATTTCGCGAAGCAGACCCATCGCGGACCAGTCTATTTTGGTTGCCAGTTTTTTTCAAATTTGGCCTAAGGCCTTGGGGTCTTGGTCCTAGGCCTAAGTTATGTTTCAACCCCATATCATGCAAGACGTTATCCTAAAGCCGCTCCAACACTTAGCCAAATAGTTCACCCAAAGTCAAGCATCCCAAACTCATTTTGAAGCTCAAGAAATTCATTCAAGCTTCAATTTCTCATTCAAATCTAACTCAAGCATATTCATGTCACTAAATACCATCATGGGTCCCCTACATTAAGCCAAGTTCAAAGTAATTTTTGTTAGCTGTGTTTTGCACAAGTACCGGTAGGAGGATTAACTTTAAAGGGGCATATTTGTTAGCACACAAAGAACTAGATGGCCCACGACCTATAAAATTAATGTTCTTTGAATTAGCTTTCCTACACATGGTTTTACCTTATTTATAGTTCGGATGAAGAAGTTATGCCCGTTATGGTAGAACTCGTCTGTGCAGGGGTATATACGGGTTTTTGCCAAATTCTATTTCATTAATGGCATTTCATAAATTTAGTTATTTCTATTTGTCTTTTGGGAATTTCTGTGCTATCTTAACACTTCCTAAAGACCTAAACCCTACAACTAAAGATCAAATGCACTCCTCCCAATTGGAATACATTTCAAATTCTCCCAAGAGCCTCTACGAAACCCCAATAAGAATTCAAGGAAACTCAAGAACAAGTTTTGGATTTCAAGACCCCATTCCAACCTTTAAGTTTTTCTCAACTCCATTTTCAACAAACTCAAAGTCCAAGGTATGTGGGTTTCATTGATGGGTTCTTTTCACCCCTGAAGCCCAATCTTCCATTTTATGAAAATTGTATGTTTTCAAGTCGTATTTCATATAGGTATCTAGTATTATGAAATATGAGCATGGAATATGTTGGGGTTTTGTAAAATTTTGTTGATTACGCATAAATAGCTATTTTGAGCTTATATATGAAGTGATCTTTGTCCATTGAGACTATACATGATTCAAGCTATGAAATCTATGAATTATTATGTAGTTTGATATGATTTATAAGCTACCCATGATGGGGTTTTACCATGATGTTGGTGGCCTGATATACATGATTTTAAGATCAATTGACTTCACTATTTCATGACTTATACTCTTGCATGTTTTGAGCTATGAATCTATGAACCATTGTGGGATTTCATAAAGGGTTTTGATGTATATTGCTTGAGTGTGTTACCAAGTATTGATAAGTGGTTTTACATTGAATTTTATTGCATGATTTCATTCTTAAGTTGCATGGTTTTACACTAGAACTATACATCATCCAAGCGTTTGATAAAATATCCGGATTATGTATCTTGAGTTGTTGCAGGCCTAATGCATGGCATATGAGTTGAATGACCTTATGATGATGAAAGGAATGTATATCTATGGTATTTTTCTCTATAGTGTTGTGACATGAACACTTTGATGGAGGGTGCGATGTTCATTAACCTAATTGAGGGGTTGATACCTCATTAACCTTATTGACGTGTTGATACCTCAATCACCTAGGATGGAAGGTGGTACATTCGATAACCAAGTTGAGGAGTTGGTACCTCAATCACCTAGGATGGGAGGTGATAACCCATTAGACAAATGATGATCTTTTTCTACACATGTAATATGTTCTATATAAGCATATTTTTACTTTCAAGCATCATTCCTACACGTTATATTGCTATTATGCTATCCATTGCCTAAGTTTATGCATTTCGATTACATTGCCTATTTCTTGTTGCATTGCATCTTACATATTTAATACATTCAACCGTACTAACGCATATTCTATACCTATATGATGTTACCATGTAGGAACCGAAGCTCCATTTGGTCATCCTCCTTTTCCACGTGGTTAGTAGTTCCTATTCAAGCTAGTTGGTAAGTTTTCCATTTCGAGGACAATGTCTATGTTCTTATGCTATGTATTAGAAAATCTCTTTCTTTATGGTATGCTTTGACTATGAGGGTGAACTCGATTGCTTGTCTTGGCACCCACTAAGTTGTACGTTAGACATGTTGTTGGACAAGTTATGTATTATGCTTGAGCTTCGACTCACTTATGTTGTTCTATTTTACTTCTGCACCCAAGGATGTGTATATGATATGCCAAAAGGCCTGTTTGGGGTTCTTTTGGGTTGTCCATTCACTTTTTCACGTCTAGCCCCTATTTTGGATCATGACAGTGACACCTAAGCTAGCTAAGCTAAGGACCAAGAGAGTAGATAACAAAAAGGATATCACCTACCCAAAATTATATTGCAACCTAGGTACAATCGAGGATTTAACCCAAGGCAACCATGTGCCGGCCCAGTGAAATTGTGCTCCTCTTAAACAGGTTGCCTGTCCCAAGACTAACCTATCTAACTAGTGTCTTCTTGCAGATAGCCCAAAAAGCCCATTGGATATAACCTACACCTCACTAATAGGTCACACTCCCGTGTATAGAGCGCCAGTGGCTCAGTAGCAACACCTCTTATTTCGCAAAATTCAAGGCTCCCTTAGGTGCACTATACCCATCCCCAGAACTTGGTGTGTCTCTCAGGTTTCTAACTAGTAGCACAAGTAAATTATAGATAACAACGATATAAATATCATATAAGTCACAGGGTAGAGAAAAATCATTTTTCTAAACATGAAATTCTACCATATGTGCTCATAACAAATATGGATAACCACAGTAGCATCATGCATATACAAACTAACCAGATATAGATACTATATTCAATGCACAAGGTAACATGTAATCACAGGTCAGCCGCAATAGCTAGTATAATTTGGTAGCCTCAGACCACACATAGATACAAGCAAGAGTCAAGCTTATTGTACATGCGTATCATATGTTTTCAACCCAACCAACCCCTTTTGGGCCCTCTGGTAGCCAAATAGTATAAGAATTCAGCTAGTATAGTAGCTATAGCTAACACAACCCTCAATATAACAACTGTTGTCCCAGATCACCATATAAAACAAATGGAAATTGACAACCAATTATACAGAACATAACTCCCACAGCTCAACCCATTCACAGTATATCTCTACACATTCCAATTCAAATATGCAGCATTTTAGCTCAGCCTAAGTTTAGCCTACCTGGCATCTGACACATCTTACTTTAAGTCAATCCAGCCAAGCTTTTGTATCTCTTCCTGATGCTGCTCAGCTTTTAGAATTAAATATATAAGGTCAATACGATCGAATTGGCTGTAAAAACTTGAAGAACAAACAAAAATATATCAATCGAGCCCAAAACGGGGAAAGTAGGGCCCATTCCTAAAATCTCAAACAAATTCCCAAAAATTGTGCCCAAGTCACACTGATTCTATAGCCAAAAATTCATCCCAAAAGGGTCCGCAGAAAACTGAGAAAATGCCCAAAAATGAAGTTACAAATTTTACCGTGAAAACTTTCTTTTCAAAACTTTCTTGATTGAAAATTCTCAAAAATCGAACTAAATTAGCAGACACCTAACATACCACATCATTCCTCTGAGAATGTAGAACAGACACAAATTTACTTAATTTCGTTGAAAATAACTGAGACATCGCATTGTAATGTTTTCATTCATTTTCTATATACAACCAGAAAAAATGAAGATTTTACCTCAAAATATGTGCCAAACTCAAATTGTGAGACCAGCATGGCGTTCCTCACAAATATTCAAGTCAGGTAGCTTTTTATATCACTCAAATTGAAAAATGAGCTTGGAATCACAATGCAAAGTTGAGAGGAAATATGTATATAATTTCCTTGAACTCCCACATATATATACACATGCATGGCTAACATGTTTTCGCCTTGTGGAAGTACCTGACCGCATCACATTGTCGCTCCAAAATTCACCATGTGTCTCCCTCTTTTCCAATTAATCTTTCAATCACTTTTTCGTCGTTTCATGCTCGTCCGAACTTTGCTTTTCGCAAATGAACTGCATAACCCTATGAATATTGATGTTCTAGATCCAATGATGTGGTCAGAATTTCCTACTTAGCTTCATACGATAAGGTGAATGTCCCAATTCTTTATACACAACTTTTGAGAGAAATCCCTCGGGGGCTCAAATAACAACCAAACGTCCTCGGTATCAGACGAGGGGTCGTCGTGGACCAAAATCGGCGTTTTAGAGAAAATTACTAGGTCAAAATTCTCATCCAGAGCATGATTTCCAAGGGCATTGACTGAGTCAACTATTAACCAATTCTGACAGCCAAATTTGCAATCCATGATGTAATTGCATCGGAAATGCTCCTAACCTAATTACTCTGTTCCGGATCTAATGGAATCGTCAAAATTTTATTCTAAGGCCGTTTACTAGGACATTACCTGAAAATTCATTTTATGGGTATAAATTCTCAATTAACTTAGTCATCCCAACAGTCCCAATAAATCACAAACGTCCTGAGGTTACTATACGCATGCTCAAATCCACAAAATACCTGCAAAACTATAAAAATAACTGGAAGGTCATTACACTAACAATCTATGCAATCCTATCAAATTTGATGTTCCGAATCTAATGATGCAGTTAAAATTCTCATATGAGATCATTATGACTCAATGTAGGAACCACTTCCCAAGGCCATATTTCCCATGTCGAGGGGCTCAGAATGAGCTCGGAGCCTTGAAAATTAACAGAAAGTCGTTCTAGACCAAAGTCAGCTTTCCGGAGCTAACTACATTATCAAAATTCCCATTCAGGCACTTTTTCAAAAATATTGACTAAAGTCAATTATTGACTAGTTCTGAAGGCTAATATGCAAAAATGAGTACAAACTAACACCGAAGGCTTCGGTATTGAAGTTGTTTACCCATATTTTACTAGAAAAATCATTTTCAAGCTATAACCGACCTTGTAACATGAAAAACTACACAACTTCTAAGTCTATGAGCAGGCGATTGAGGTGCCAATGTCGGTAGGTCATAAATGACTTAGGGTCACTATTGCAATGGTCAGACCGATAAAAAAGATGCGGAAACACATAAATGACTTAGAGAGTCATTATATAAATCACACATTTCATCCTACAAAATTTGATATTTTGGCCTAAACAAAATTATCAAAAATCGAATTGCAGATCTCCTTGATTCAAAATCTGATGAGTTGTACCTACATTAATTTAAGGCAGTAAAATTAACAAATTGCTACTAAAATACAAAAAATTGTGAAGAAGCTCATTCTAGTGTGAAAATCATCTCATAGATAGGAACCATTAGAAATCTAATCCGAACACCCAAACTCAAATTTTGACCAAAGACAACTTAAGTCAAAGTTTAACTCAATTTCCAACTTTGAACCTAAAATCCATATACCAACTCCAAATTTAATTCTGATAGCTCTCCTAGAACAACTTCCACATTCGAAACTGATTATTGATTGAATTTTGCTCGAAGACTTGAATCTTCAGATGACTCAAAAATTCAAAATTAGACAACTTAAACTTTCAAAACTCAATTCCTTAGCAAAAATCTAACTTTTTACAACATTTACAAAAATCAACTTTCAAACCAATCAAATATGACTCGGGGTAGCTATCGGGAGAGTAAAATAGTAATTTTTAAAATAATAACAATTACTTTAGGATCATTACAATATATGTGCTCTTGGGTCACTAATAAAGATCAAGTTATGGCCCAATGAAACAACCCAAAACCCAACCCGTTTGATCTATTTAATCTCCCAGTTCATTCAGTTTAATTGGACGACCCACATTTCTTCCTTTCACTATTTATTTCGTTCTCACAATTATTCTTCTTAACACTAATTCATTTCTATTTTCCTTTGCTTCCTCCAACTTTCCTCTTTGTCTCCCTTTCATCTTGTAAACCTTAACAACCTCATCGATGTCCTGATTATTTTGTATGTGAATTTGTGTTCTCTTTTCATTGAAATCCTCTTGTCACTTTTTTCTCATTGTATGTACTCATTCAGTATAAAATTTGGATTAGAGGAATCAAACAATTGAGAGAACTTTTCATCACAAATTTTTCCAAAACAAGAAAGAAGATGAAGATATTGGAATATACAGACATAGCTATTTAAATACTAGTAAAATGAGGTAAGAACATCTATTCTTTCTTTAATATCGATTGATTTATTTCCATATTTGTATAATTTAATTTAATATTTTTTAATTATTATTAGTGAAAAGAAAGAGTATTGAGGAGATACAAAGGGAAGAATAGATCTGTTACCAACAAATCAAAAAAATTTCAGGTAGTCAACCAATTGAGCTACTAAAATTCTCCATAATATCGTGTATTTTAGCCTATTCAATATTATATGCCCTCATTTATATTTTTCAAGAATATTCTTACACCAATTGTTTTCTTATTATTAAAAGTATTCTTGGCCTGGCAATAAGATTGAGTATATTTCAACAAAAAGAAATTGATCCAAATCACCTACTTTGTTATACTTAATTTACTCAAAATTTACGTAACATGTTATCACTTAGATTGTATTTAAAAAATAATATTATCTATTTTACATCATTAATATGTCTATTTTTGAAAATTAATTGCATTTTTAGTTCTCACAAAACTACATATGTGTTTATGATTATAAATTTAACTAATTTGATTAAAGTATTTTATATGACATTTATTATTACGTATTATTTTTATTATTTTATCAATATCATATTATATTATCATTGTAGCATTTTTTTCTTTAAATAATAATAATCCTAAATACAATTATCAATCTTTTTCAAATAACTATCAACTTTGTCTAGTTTAGCTAAAATTCACATACAACTTCAACCCCTAAGTTGGTTTAAATTGTGGCCCAACAAAACAAGCCAGAACCTAGCCCATTTGTTTTCTTTTTTAAAAAATATTTTCATCATTCATTCAATTTAATTAAGCAGCCCACACTTCACTCCTTAATTATTTATTTACCTTTCACAATTATTTTCTAATCCCTAATTATTCTACTTTCCTCGTAAGCTCCCAACTCGCCTCTTTCTCTATCTTTCATACAAACCTTAATAGCATTCCTCAAGTCCTAATCATTTCATATGTGAATTGATATATTTTTCTATCATTTCCAAACTCCTTTTTCACTTTCTTTTTCTCCTTTATCCATTTACTATAAAGTTTGGATTAAAACATAAAGATTTGAGTGGAATTTTTGTCATAAATTGGTCACAAAAAGGAAAGAAGATGAAGGTATTGCAAAACATGGATGAAATTATTCAAATATCAATAAAATGGGGTAATACCGTCTATTTCTTCTCCGGATAGTTATTATTTGATTTATTTTAATATTATTTTTTAATATTTAAAAGGAAAACACTGAATGGGATTATAAAGTGGAGAATCGAACTCTTACCGACAAGGCAAAAATTCAGGTACTTAACCAACTTAACTACATAAATTGTCCATAATATTGTATGTTTTTAGTATTTCATATTATGTGCTCTCATTTCCTTGTTTATTTGTAACTAACATCTTTTTAAAAATAAATTCTAAGAATTGCAATTTAAATTCCTAAAGTCCATTTTCCCGTTCGCATCCCCAAACCCTCTTTTATATGAAACCAAATGTCAATGAAATGCATGTCATCACTTGCATCCAAAAAGAGCAGCAAAACAATCAGTGGTGCAATACTAATGCTATCCTACTCTAAGAGTGTAGGAAACTAATATGGAATACTACAAGGTCCTCGACAAAGGCCTCAAGCCCAACAGTTGATATCCATATATACTACAACAAGCCCCATATTCGTCTCAAGTAAGCTTTTCCATATGCATGCCTATTCACCTATTAATAATTAGCATAGAGTGAAGTATAGAGTAGATTAAAGTCTTAATTAGATACTTGTCAGAGGGCTCAAGCAATTGATTGCATTATAGAACATACCATCTAACAAACAATTTTTGTCCTCAATATTGATTTGTTCCTTTATATTTTTGTATCTCATTTTCATCACCAAAGTAAAATAAAATGACTGATTTTTCATCATTTGCAGGACATCATGATCATTGTTTCTGTAATCTAGAACTATATCGCATAGAAGCTAAATATGATTGATCATACTGAGGTAATGATTTTATAAACAGAGAACTCTATACTAAAAGATATACTGAAAATATTGCCATAATACTGCTTTGTCACTGAATTTTTTATAACATTTTGTGCAGGTAGATGTTGTATGTTGTGGTGAAAAGCTAAACGGAGACATGACACTCAAGGACATCCAACTTATATGAATGTTACACCTTCCCAATTCTGGACAAGGAGAGGTAAAATGGGTTGGAGGAGGTTGTGATTGAGCTACGTTATGTTAGAAGTGAGAAGCTTAAAACTCCCCCAAGGAAGTAAGAAATATGGCTTCTTGAATCATCATTTAAAAGAGGTAATATGCCCTCTCTCAATAGACATACAAGACTTATCAGTAACTTTCTTTGACTTATTATCAACAAACAATCTATGCTTTCAACTTGTGTTCTCTAGTTTCCTATCAAATATTGTGCTATTGGAATTCTATATGCCTATCATCGAATTACACTCATCGCTTCATATTACAATAAGTGCGGGTTTTTTGAGAGTCCTTATAATCCCGTATAGGCAGATAGAAGTAAGGCTAACCGATAATTTAATGATAAGAGTTGATATATACCCCTTCATTTTTCTCTTATCTTCAGCCCATTCATTAGTTCTTATATATAATTTGTGACTTCAAAGAGTCAATGCAAGCATAGACAAACATATTAAATTTTGTTATGTATATATCGACATAACATTTTTCTGCCAGTAGTTTGAACGCTAATTCATTCATATTCAATATTAGTGCTCTCTCTCGACATAACGTTTTTCTGCTAGCAGTTTGAATGCTAATTCATTCATATTCAATTTTAGTGCTCCCTATGCCACCAAATAAAGAATGACTGTAAAGGAAT
>JAPFFP010016581.1:0-16726 GCA_026153255.1 Solanum medicagineum
CGATTTCTAACTCCCAAGAATAATTTATATAAAAATAATTCACTTGATCTCAACCTATAAAATAACCACTTAAGTTCTGAATTGTTCAAGATTTCCAACATTTCATCAACTTTCACATACATTCCAAAAATTCAAAAATACGGGTTCTAACAAATACTCTGTTTAGTAAAGCTTTCATGAAACCAAAAGTATTTATTTTATAAAATTAAAGATGTTTGACCAAGATTTTATAAAGTGTAACATGACATGATCAGAGACAGTTCCAAAATTTAAATTTTATGGGTTACCTTTTAAGATTGTTAGTATTGGTCAAACCATATATTTTCAACGGTATGTGTTCAAACCTAATATTAGTTTTAATTTTTTGTAGATTTTCTCACATAAATATGTACTCCATATTAACGTATTATATTTGAGTGGACCTGGAGTCATACCATCCTTAGCTTCTTTGGATATGATACTAGCCAGTTCATACCCACACTCACATCAAAATCATCATTTGTTTGTGATGAAGTTAGTTCAATGGATATATTAAGCTCCACGCCATCTATAATACACGATTTTTATATGTTATTTGATATAGTGGATATGTAGAGATAACAATCACAAGAGAAAGTTCATTTTTATTTGAAAGCATTGTCCTACTACTTTTGGCTTTATGAATTGTTAGGACAATACCAAAATTTTTTAATTTCATATTTTATTCATATCATTAAAATAGCTCACACATTATATTATATTATATTATATTATATAGAAGGACATTAAGTCTCCCCAAACCTCAAACCTAAAAAAAATTTAAAAATAACTTTTGCTTACTCTAAAACTAGAACATAACATACTATAAGAAAATAGGCTATTAGCTACTGATTTTAGCCAGAGAACTCCAATTTCAAGCTAATTACATAATTGTCATTGAATTCAGCTAAGAATTTTTTCATTTAGCTAATTTGTGTCTATAGATCAACGTCTGTTCCCCTGTGTAGTGATAAAGATGCCCCTTTTTGCATAGACTTGGGGGTTGTTCCCCCTAGTAGAAGATAGGTTCATTAAAGGAAAAATGGCAAGGTGACTTTGGCCTTTGAATAGTGTTGTTTTTATTTACTTTTTTCCAGGACAAACGAGTTGCTGCTAGATGCTTCACCTCGATGGTATCTCTCAAATTTTCATTGGAGTATATGGTAAAAGTTAGACCACCAAAAAGGGTAATGATTAGGATAATGAAAAGGCATTGATGAAGACCCAACTTGACAATTGTTATTATAAGCAAGTATGTTATTATTGATCTTAGAAGAACTTGTTGTTTTCCTCTTAGGAGTAAAGGTGATAGTATGAATATCATTGATGCTAGGGCGACGGCGATCCACTGGAGTTTTACTGTTTTGTCGACGGAAATACTTTTGAGCATGACTAGCTACTTGAGTTGGTGTCTTTGAAATAACATAGTACCTTCAGATGCTCTTCCAATCTCCTTTCCCAAATCTGTTCAGACCCATAAGAAACAACCTACGTATATCATGCCACTTGGTTCAAAATTATTGAAAAAGGAATATATTGAAATTAAGTTTATAACAAAAAATTAATTATTCAAAGTGTTTAAGTTTATATGCGTCGATCAACAAGCTAAAGTCAGTTTTACGTGTTGCAGCAAGTGAGTTAAAAATTTTATTTCAAGATTCATGAAAAATGAGGATAAGATTTTCGCTATATATCAAATTGAAAGTATTAGCGATATTAACATGCCTATAATAGAAGTAAACCAAATCAATCACAAAACAATAGATAAGATTCTTGATGAAATTCTTTTAATTAATATATAAATCTATATTATCCATTTTTTTAAGAACAAAAGTGAATAGATCATGTGTGTGTGTGGACGAATGGGGGAGTAATAAAACAACTTAAATGAATTAAGACCTCACTGTGCAAGAAAGCAAAACAACTAAACTCAAAACTTAACAAAATAAATAAATTAAATCCAACATGCAAAAAAAATAAAATGAAAATATGTGAGAAAACATAAAAATAATGTTTTTGAAATAGTTGCGTATGTAAAAAATAGACATAACTTTTTTTAAAAAATAAAAATTAAAAAGAGAGAATTTTATTTAATTACTCGTGCTCTTCTTCAGTCCATGGAATTTCCCTTCGTCGGCGACGTGAATGACTATTTTCGACTTGAGGCCGCACGCCATTGAGTTATGAGTTATCTTCCTCTGTCACTTCGTGCTGCTACTGCTGATAATCATCATGATGGTAATCAGCAGCAACAACAACAACATCGTTGTTGTTTGTAGAATTTGCCTTTTCAACGTCTTTGAAGAGGGTGACGTACTAATTTTTTATTCCCTCTAGGGACTTATGGGGAAATTTTGAAGCAACAAATTCAAAAAAAGTTTGAGAACCTGGATTATTGTTCCTAGAAAAAGCATTTTCAAAATATTGTTTCTCTTTAGGAACCCATCGATCTGCTTGTGCAAAAAAATCACAATTACCATGAGATGAAGCACTAACCCTGTGAAGTGTGGGCTCTTGATGATTCGAACTTTGAAGAAATTGCATGTCCATTTTTTGGGGGTGGGGTGGGGGTAACCAGTGTGTACTTTAGTGGCTTAGAGAGTCATATAGTAGTAACTTTTATAGTTTAAAAAAATGGTTAAAGGTGAGAAGATTAGTTTTATTTATCAACTTTGAATGGATTCTTGTATAACTAGATCAAATAAATTATATTTTCTGTTGATTTAATTAAACAAAGTGTTTATGATATAATGAGGGTCTACAATGTAAATATTTTATGTTAAAATGTATTAATTCCTTTTTTCCTTCTTTAATTAATTACTTTTTCTACTTCAACAAAGAAAAGAAAATTAATCCTGAAAATAAATTACAACTACTGTTTGAATTTGACCCATACTATCATGTCCAATAGTGCCTCCCCCCCCCCCCCCCCCCCCCACCAAAAAAAAAATCAAAACCAACAAACAACCAGAAAAAAAGATGCAACTACGCTTGGACGTTGCGCCGCACTCACCTCCGAAAAAGTGCCCCCCCCCCCCCCCCCCAAAAAAAAAAAAAATTGTCTAGCAAGTTTAAATACTAAAACAGGTCAAATACAAAAAGAAAAAAGAAGCAAAACTGCCTTCTTGAAAACATCACTTAAATTTATTTATTTTTTACTTTCTTTGAATGTCATTATTGTCCTCCAAATGAAGAGAATTTGTAGTTGATGATTATTCACCTGTCAACTACTTGTAGTACATATGTTAGTAGTATAGGTTCATTACAAGTTTATTTACAAAATTGTTTTTAATTTTAAAAGAGACTGCTCATTTAAGGGTGAAAACTATTTGTACATCTCAATTTTGTTTTAAAATTTAAATTATTTTCTCAACTTTGAACGATGATATTTTTCCTCTCTATTTGTTATTTTATTTTTAAAAAGATTTTCGTTTTAATATCTATATCAATATTTATTTCACTCATTTCTTAAAATTCTATTTTTGCTTTTTTAATATCATGATACCTCTATTATAGTTGGTGTTTTTTCACCAGTTTTGTATTTGCAGTACAAAATGTTAGTAACACGCATTTATAGTCATGTTTATTTACAAAATTAACCTCTTTTATTGGTCAATTTTGTATCCATGCAACTTATTTCACTGTAACAAACTTTTTACACCTTACACAAACTACTTAAATTATCAAAACAACTGAACAACCACAAAGCAGAAAGGGAGGAAAGAAAAAGGTCCATGAATGCTTTTAAAAGCTAATGAAAAATGATTGAAAAATTCCTTAAATTATGCAAAACTTAATACAAATATATTTCATTAATAGTTAAATTCAAAAATGTTATTTTTGTCAATAGTTTAGTCCAAAAGTACCTCTATTATTACCTAATAAATTGAACAAAATATTATTTTTCTAGTAAACATATTATTTTTTGAATTATCTCCCGCATTTTTATTAATTAAACTTGTCAAAGAATTTTACAAGATGAGAAGTAAAAAAATTGTTCTCTAAAGACAATATTTTTGTTAGGAAAAGAATGTATTTTAAGGGAAAAGAAATAGTGTTTCATAAAAAGAAAAAAAGAAGAAGAAATTTTTAACCCAATTAGAAACAATAGAGACATTTTTGGATCAAACTATCAAATGACAGCTGAACTTTCAGACCCAAATGATTAACATTTTATATTTTATATTAAATTTTGAACAATTTGAAAGTATTTTGACTTGTTTTTGTAAAAGCAATGAACTAAAAATGCTCA
Source organism: Solanum medicagineum (assembly GCA_026153255.1). Taxonomy (NCBI): domain Eukaryota; kingdom Viridiplantae; phylum Streptophyta; class Magnoliopsida; order Solanales; family Solanaceae; genus Solanum; species Solanum medicagineum. Next base: position 4,271 of record JAPFFP010016581.1, read on the forward strand.
ACTTAACTACCTTTAAACAAAGAAGAACTTATCTTATATAACTACAATAACAATATTATATTTATTTAAAATAAGAAATGTTTTCTGGCCAACAAAAAAAAAGCCTATGCCGAATGGTGGAAGAGTGCGGTAAAAGGATGTCAATCTGATATGTTTTCTTTCCTTTATCAGCATGAGGTATAGTAACATTGCAATTATTTCACATCTTTATTCTCACTATAGTGAAACATCTTTCACTATAGTGGGAAGAAACATGTGGAATAATTGCAATTTGACTATACCACCTGCTGATAAAGGGAACACATTATACCTTGCTTGTCCCAGCAGTCAGGGAGTAGGCTCCCAAGGAGAGAAGAGCAAATGAATGTTAGATGCAAAACCCCTCACCTTATTAAGATCACATTGACATACTCTCCCAAAAAAGAAAGTGCAGACCCTCCAGTAGATCACTGATCACGCTCAAGTAGTACCTCTCACTTCGAGGATAAAATGATTGCTGCAAATATAAAACCTAACCAAATGTTAGGGTCGAATTCAAAGGGAATACGGGATTTTGCCGCACTGATTCACCAATAATCATTTCAAACTTCAATCCACTGTATTCTCAATTTAGGGGGGGAGGGGATTTGAATTGACTTATAAGAAACTAAAACTACACTAATAAAGCAAAGAGACAATCAAATTGGAGAGCAACTTGGGAAATTGTGTTCGATCCCCATTATTCATTAACTCCACTACCTCGGATAACACAACTTAAATTGGAACATTACATGCAGGTTGGCAAACTTAGGTTTTTCCAACCCTTGGGCAAAGGTAAAGGCCGAATTTCAATATAGCACTTCGCCGGCTACCATAGTGTGCCAACTAACCATTGCCTATTGTCCCAACCAACCTCTCCTTGACCGGGTGTGATTGATTAGACGAGAACACATTAATCGAATCCTGTCACCCATTTCCTTTTCCTATTTATCACTACCTTGATCTGGCTCATGACACTAGGTGGGGTTTAATGTTGGCCACCATTAAACAATAAGCAAGATGAAGGAAAAGAGATAGTAAATGCAAATACCCAACTCAAGAGGCACAAATAATTCGGGTTATTAGGCTAGCTACTCATGGTTCCCACAACACCCAAGTTGTGGAGGTTTAGTTACTCATAGCTTGGGAAACAACACAAATAATGAATAAAATAAACATAGTTGAGAAATTACCCAAGGAAATTAAAGAACAATAAACCACCTTGAGTTTGGATTCACAAGCTCGGAAGATGGAGTTGAATTACAAATGATTCCAATTCCCAAATAGAGTCTTCAAGATAAAACCCTAGTTTTCTATTCCAAACCCTAAAGATTCTCTCTACAAAATATTCTAGTTATGTGAAATCTGATTCTCCTCTACTAAAAACCCTACCTTATACTATTTAGACTATTTGCAAAATGATCCTTAAAATAAATTACAAAATTTGGTCAACAACAGTTATGGCTCGTAGGGTGACCTACGAATCATATTCGGGACTTTGTAGTCAGCATGTAATGCCAGATGGAATTATAAAAATGCCCCTAGGATGGAATTGTACAGATAATGCGTCTTCCCAAGCTCAGATGGAAAATGTGAAATCGGATTTGTGATCAACACAAAACATAGGGTGGGAGAGTGGTATCGACTCGATTTTAGAGCAACCAGATCAAAAAATAAGACCAATCTGAAAATAACCCGATCCAAAAACCAGGACAGTGAGGGTACCCGATGGGGCAGTGATGCACCCTGGCCACAGATCCACACTGATACTTTTTTCAATTTTTCGACGGGGTTTGTATTTTTGGAAATACACAGGTGCGCGACAGGTCTATGTTGCGGACCTGTTCCCCCAACGTATTCCAACAAAGTTCAAAATTTTAAATCTTTTGAGGGGCATTCCTGACTTTTCTCCACCCCTTCTCTACTTAACCCTTGAGCAATAAAAGTCATTTTTGGCCTAAAAGAGTTTCAAAAACCTATTCTAAATTCCCTTAAGCAGAAACTAAGTAGAGCCTTAAGTGAAAAAGAGGAGAAAGAGCTAGGGTTCAAAGGATTGATGAGAATTTCTTGAGGAATTGATTGTCAAACTACATACCAGGTATGCAAGGCTACCTAAATCATTTGATAATGTTCATACACGTGCCCTTTCATAAATTTGAGTCAAGTTTAGATGTATTAATTGTGTACTTTAAATCCTATAATCCTCGTGACTTAAATTCTTTCATATGTTGGAGTTTCATGAATGTATTTGAGTGAACTTGTGACTCTCATCACTATTATCATGGGTCATGAATGTATTTTGTATGCTTGATACCCTAACCTAACTTTACCATTTTTATTGCTTAATGATTAAACTAGAATTTGTGCCCAAACTTACTAATTAATGTGAACTTGAGAAGTATGTTTTCTTGCTTCATGTGTGCATGTAATGAGTATCCATCAAGTTGTATGTGTTGAATATAGATAATGTGATGTCACTTGATCGTAATTCGTGAGAGTCTTGCATGATGTGGAGTAGAGTCTTGAGTTGCATTGCATGGATGACGATCCTGAGTTATTGACTTATTGAGTAATTGAGTTGAGCTACTTAGAATTGATTTGACTGGTCTAAGATGATAAAAAGAGATGAGTTTAGCTAATTTCTATGAGTACGTTTTAGTCTTGGAAGGAGTATTGAGCACCTAGTTGCTGAGGAGAGTCACCCCAGAACTACCTTGCCAACGTAGGATGGTTGCACAAGATAATTTTGGCAGCCCGAGTCCCCATGGAGGGACACTCTCTTAGGAACTAAGAGAGAGGTAGAGGTTGACATGTCCTTTTCCATGGCAAGCTAAGTACGGACGAGGCAATGATGCCATATTTGTTGTACATCACCAAAACTCATGGTGCTGGGAGTTTTGTTTCTTAGAGAAACTTCCAAGCAACACTTGAGTTGAGCGTATCATGATTTTTCGAACTAAGTTGCATTTAAATACTATGTCTAGTTCTAAAACATGATTCCAAACTTAAAAACTTGCATGATTTCTTGAGTCGAGTTTTGAGATGAAGAGTTGAGCCTTGAGCTGAGTTGTTGATTGGTTTAAGCCTTATCTATTTACTTCAGCCAGTTTACATATGGTACATTCCACATACTGACGCCACTCGGTGCTGCATCATTTCATGATGCAGATACATATGATAGAGGACTTCAGCAGATGCACCATTCAGGTTCAGAGTTCTTGAGTTCCAGAGATGGTAAGCTCTCCTTATCTTCGGAGGAGCCCTTTTCTTTTACTATGTATTCTACCATTCTTGAGTTGGGTAGCCATGGCCTGTCATGGTACCATCTATATGTTAGAGGTAGAGGCTTCATAGATATTGAGTAGACGATGTGGAGTATTGTCAGTTTCCCAACTTTTGTTAATGAAAAATTCCTTTTAATATATATAGACTGAGTTATTTGATTACTTTACGATCTTATCTTTGAGCATTTTTCTTTTGATATTGAGTATGAGGTGACGATGAGGCCAAGTGGTTCGCTTGGGGACTAGCAATAGTCTATGAGTGTTGGACATGCGAAGGGTACCTTCTCGGGGCATGACAAACCTAGTATCAGAGCACGAGTTCAAGTGTCCTAGGAGTCTATGAAGCTTCTAGTAGAGTCTTGTTTATGTGTGTGTTGTTGCCCATACTTCATAAGCAGGAGGCTACATGATATTAGAAATTGTCTCACTTTTTTCTTAGTCCAAATTTCGGCGATAGAGTTAAACTCTACAAAAGCTCTCTTCTGATTAGTGAGCTGCTCTAAACCTTTTGACTATGCCTCATTCGCGAGGTGATAGAGGCAGTAATGTTCAAACTCTTATCGATGAGATTCCTATAATAAGTAATCATAATTGTAAAGAGACTGCACTAGGCTTGAGAGAAGCCGACTAGTGTGTTAAGTTGATTGACTAGAAAGAGTGCACTAATGCCTATATGAATCGTGCGGTTGAGTTAGCTGTAGATGTACACAGACCCTCTTTTTTTCAAAACTTGATCCCAATGTTACCCATGGGAGAGAAACTTATGCCTCTAAAGAGGTTAATGTTACAACATGAGAGAATGAGATGTCAGGTCCTATTAACCCTCAGTAGAATTGAGTCATCCCCGAGTTAGAAGGATGATGATAGAAAGAAAGGGATGAGATAGAAAGAGTTATGATTGATTGAGGCTTGTTGTTAGATTTTGTAGCTATTCGGTAATTAATAAGGTGATGGGTCGATTCCCACAAGTTTGACAGAAGAGTCGTAAGTACCCTATGATTTTCGTGATGAGATATAGAGGAAGTGTTATTTTTAGAATGTCATAGAGCGTGCTCAGGACTAGGGAGAGTTCTAAGTTGATGTATTCTGATATTTGTAGTGTGAGAGGTACATGTTGAATAGGGTAACGAAGTGCTTATAATGTGATAGATTTAAATTAGGCTTATGATTTTAAGTGAGATCTCATGAGACTCATCGAGTTATTTGCTTAGTCAGTTAAGGAGACATGATTGAATAGGAGAGTGGTACTGAGTTACGAGAAAGGAATGTGTTGATTAAATACTCACTATGAAATTTTAGTGGGCTTATGTTCCCTAAATTTTTATCTAGTAGTTGTAAGTTGGTGTTAGAGAGGTGTGTGATAGATAAACATGTTAGCACTAGATCCTAAGCTTGAATTTTGAGGTGTAGTATTAAAGAGGAGATAGCATTGTGAGAGTGACAGTCTTATTTGGAGATTTGCTCTAAGAGGCTTTCCATATTGTATGTTTGAGATGAAGGCATTGATTTATGAGGAAGTCATGATATGGGCAGGGTACAATTGCCACTTAGGCAAGACGAGTGAGACAAGGATAGCTCAATAGATAAGAAGAGGCTTGATATATGTTTCCATGATTGTGTAAAGATGTGTGAAGCTCTAAGTTATGAATGCTATAAGAATCTAGATAGTTTATTTGAGTTGACAATGTGGAGTAGGTCTATGTAAGCATTCCATGTTATCCTGAGCCACTAAGTTGATTGGGGTTTATAGATAGATGATGATGAGGTTTCCATTATAGTTGAAGTCTTATACAAATAAGTTAATAGGAGCACAGAAGTTGAGTGTTAGCAGGCAAAAATAAGAGGTTACATTGTAAAAGTTGTGAAAATTGGTTATGTACACCATCAAGAGTAATAAACACAGAGGGAGAGTTCCATAGAGACAAGACGAAGCAAACAGTGATATCTTTGGAAAGAGTCTAAGTAGCTATTCATATGTATGTGACTTAGCATAACAGAAGAGTTTAAGACATTTTTGTAGATGGTGATTTCTCAATCATGTTGAGGTATATGCTTATAGACTAGTAGAGGAAATTAATTCGCAAACTTAGAGAGAGGACCCTTGGTCTAAGTGGGAGATGATATGGGAAATTGAAGTAGATCTTGAGTTTGATAGAGATGGGTTGATCAATATTAGACATCAGTTCTTGTCATATCTTACGTTCTTTATTCTTCCATTGAGGTGATGCTCTATTCCCGTCTAGTAAATGACCGCCATGCCAATGGCCTAGTCCCGCCTACCACTTTTCGATTGTCATTCATGTGGAGTTGTAAGGATGAAAAGCGATGAATTCATTCATTAATTTTTATCTTACTCCATGGATCTAAGAGTTCCCATTCCTATGTTGAATGATATGTGACCTGAGTTTTACACTACGTATAGTTCTGTTAACTCAGCGGGAGTCTTGATAGATGAGGGAGATTGTACTTCATTATGAACATTCCCAAAGAAGATTTCCCGAGTTAATCATGCTAATGACCTCCATTAAAAGTTCTTTGAGTGATACCGTCTTCCTAGTCTTAACATATATGTTGATGATGGTGGAGGAGTGATGATTGATAAGAGAGGGCCAGAGTTCTTCATTCTAATATCATCATATGCATGCCCTGACCTTCGTACGTCATGCCATTATGGTTGGTAAGATGTAGAGTATTAAGTTTGAGATATAGAATCATGTTTATTGTACATGAAGAGTAGTAGCTGAGGTTTCGCCAAAGGGGGAGATGATGACTTCCTCCAAGTTCCAATTGTGATGCTGATAGTAGTACACTGAAGGTGAGGGTAGATGAGAAGGGGTGAATATGTCCTTAGGGTGGCATTGGTTTGGTACTTGTGTCATGTAGGGATAGGGGTAGTGAGAAGGGGAGAGATGAGATGTTATCATGAGCAATAGATAGGTAAGAATATGGTGGTGTGTCTTCATATGGGAGCTCAATGAATGGTGGAGGTAGAAGTGTTAAGTAAGCTTAAAAATTCTAAGACATAGTTGAGGTGGTTAGAGTGATAGGCTTGAAGCGTAATTGTTATTATGCGAGTATTGATGATAGACTATTGAAGACCTCATAACAAGGGGCTTGAGTGAGAGCGGTGAGGTAGTGAAGAGGAGTAGCGATCTTTTACTGAAAGCCCATGGAATTTTAGAGTTGACTATTAAGGATAAGCTTGGTATGAAGATGATCATCTCCTGAATGGCACTGAAACGACCCTAAAAAGTGCCAAAATTGTGCCTCGGAATGCCCAAAATTATAAATTCCGTATATCTTAAAATCTGTGTACAATATTGCAAATCCGTTCATATTCTTGTTCGGGGGGTCAAAATTAGGGGGGGGGGGGAGGGAAGGGTCTAACCTCGATTTAATAGAAAACAATTAACAATTTCATTTTTCATATGTTTTCTTATTCTGAATTGATCCGCGATAGTGTCGCGATGTGCAGTTGTCGCGAACATGTAATAATTTTACCTCCGCGATAGGTCCGCATTGCAGAGCAGAGGTGGACTTGTTTATTTTGGTGCTAGTGATTTTTATCTCGGTCCACGGCTTTAGGGTCTTGGGCCTAAGTGTTCCCAAACGTGTTTTTACCTATACTTATCCATATTTCACCCTCATATCATCTTAGCCATATTTTTCACTCCCAAATTCAAGTCTTAAAACCCTCATCCTGAATTAAGAATTTCCTTCAAGATTCAAGCCTCCATTTTCAATCTTCATCAAGAGTTTCCTCAAAGATAAGGTATGTAGGTTTAAGCCATTGGGTCCTTCCACCCAGGTTGCCTAATCTCCTTTTTGCTCAATTTGTATGATTTAAAGTTTATTTTACAATTGGGTTGACTAGTATGAACATGTCTATGAACTATGTTAAAGCTACCTAAATTTGTGACTGTTTTGCTATGTTTTGAGCCATAAAGATTGAATCTATTGTAAGATTTGATGAGGGGTCTTGATGTATGGTGCTTGAGGCTGTTGCAAGGTGTTAATTTATGGTTTTACAATTGACTTTCTTGCGTGATTTCATCTCTATATTTCATGATTTTATGTTAGCATTACATACCCTCTAAGTGTTTGATAAAATGTCCAGATGTGGTTTCTTAGGGAATTGAAGGTCCAAATTATGAAATATAATACAATTGTTGTTATGATGAAGAAAGAAGCTTATGTATATGATATAATCTATATAGTGTTGCATTAGACCATACCCAATCCGGGGGGGACTAATAGTCCGGATAACCTAGATGGGGGTTCAGACTCATCAATGTTATGTAACCTAGAGGTGTTTGTTGCACATGTTGTGTATCTATGATATGATCTTTGACTCTTTGTCTCTTTATTATGATGTTATAAAAGTTTTCGCTTAGCTCCTTTGCCCCTATTCTTACTCTTTACGTCTTTTATAAGCTTCTGCGACCAATGATGTGAAATGACATGTTAAGAGGCGTGTTTGGGGTTCCTTCGGGTTCCCTATTCACCATGTCACGTCTAAGTCCTTGGTTTGGGTCATGACAAACTTTGTGTCAGAGAACTAGGTTAATAGATCCTCAGTGTCCAACACACCACATCAATTAGAGTCCAATTCATGGTTGTGAAGCGCGCCATGACTATGAATAGGAAGCTTTGAGACATTTTAGGAAATGTTTCCCTTCTTTGTGTTATAGGTCATGCTATAGCGTTGTGGTAAGTTTTACCCCCCTAACGATTTTCCTTTTCTTTGCTAGATCATGCCAAACCCTAGAGGAAAAAGGGCTCAAAATCCTGAGGAGTAACCTACCAATGGTGAGCTCCAGGATGCTCTCACTATGCTTGCCCAAGTTGTGGCCAACAAAGTCAAAGGGGCCCAAGCCCCTCACGCTACTACCACGGGAACTAGGGCAAGGGACTTCATGAGGATGAATCCTCCGGTGTTTTATAGGTGAAATGTGGATGAAGATCTACAAGAGTTCATTGGTAATGTCTAACAGATTTTGAATATCATGTTTGTTTAGCTGAATGAAAAGGCGGAGTTGGCAGCGTACCAACTCAAAGGGGTAGCCCAAGTATGTTATGAACAATGGAAGGGTGAGAAGGGAATTGGTAATGTGGTGCTTTGGGAGGAGTTCAAATTGGCTTTCCTTAATCGGTTTTTCCCTCTAGAGCTTAGGGAAGCTATGTTGGTAGAGTTCATGAACTTGAAGGAAGGTGCTATGAGTGTGAGGGAGTATGCCCTCCAGTTTAATCAACTTTCAAGGTATGCTCCTCAATTTGTGGCCGATCCTAGGTCTAGGATGAATAAGTTTGTGATGAGGGAATCCAACTTAGTGAGTGACGAATTTCGGTCCGCCATGCTAATTGGTGACATGGACTTGTCTCGACTGATATGCCAAGAAAATGGAGGAGGAAAAGTTGAGGAAGAGAAGGGGGCATGAGGCCAAGAGGGACCATCTTGGTGGTAAGTTCCAAAGGGGTGGCCGGTTCCATCAAGGACAAGGGCCTTCTCAAGCAATAATAGGGGGTTCGCTAATGACTTCCCTAGGCCTCAAGGTGTTGGCGGTGTGGCTCCCATTGACGTGTCATACATGTGGGAAGAGTCATAGTGGCCTGTATTTGAAGGGTTCTAATGCATGCTTTGACTCTGGGGAGCTTGGTCACAAAAGGGTGGATTGTCCAAGAAACCGTGGCAAGGTCCGGGGTGAAAATCTAGTTCCATTGGGTAGAGGTGGTCCTCATGGTGGTTCCCTAAGGCATAATCGGTTGTATGCTTTACATGAGAGGCAAGGGGTTGGTGAGGTTCTCGATATTATTACCAGTATGTTGAAAATCATTGACTTTATGTATATGCTTTTATTGATCCAGATGCCACTCTTTCTTTTGTTACCCCCTTTGTTGCCCAAAAGTTCCATGTTGACCTCGAGTTATTACATGAGTCATATGAAGTGTCTACTCCTATTTGTTCCTCTATTGTTGCTATAAAAGCTTATAGAAGTTTTCCTATTTGCATTTTGCATAAGTTGTTGCCGTGAGATCTTGTTGAATTAGACATGGTTGATTTTGATGCCATTTTTGGGATGAATTGGTCGCATGTCTACTATGCTTCTATTGATTGTCGAACCGTAAGGTCCAATCCAATTTCCAAATGAACCCATCCTTCAGTAGGAAAGTCAAGATGTGGTGGTCAAGGGCAGATTCATCTCTTGCATTAAAGCCCGTAAGTTAATCTCTAAGGGGTGCTTGTATCATCTTGTAAGGGTTAAAAATGTGGAGTCCAAAGTCCCTTCCATAGAGTCGATTCCGATTGTAAATGAGTTTCTTGATATCTTCCCAAATGACCTTCCTAGTGCCCCTCCCAAAAGGAAGATAGATTTTGACATAGACCTCCTCCCCAATACTTAACCTATCTCCATTCCCCCCTTACCATATGGCCTCGATAGAGTTGAAGGAGTTAAAGGAACAATTGAAAGATCTGTTAAAGAAGGGATTTGTTAGACCTAGCCAATCACCTTGGGATGCTACGGTGTTGTTTGTGAAAAACAAGGATGGGTTCCTTAGGATGTATATTGACTACCAACAACTCAATAAGATCACTATAAAGAGTAGATATCATCTTCCAATAATTGATGATTTGTTTGACCAATTGCAAGGGGCTAGCTTTTTCTCTAAGATTGATCCTCAATCGGGGTATCATCAAGTGAGGGCGAGGTAGTGTGATATTCCCAAGATGGCCTTCCAGACTAGATATAGGCATAATGAATTTGCGGTGATGCCTTTTGGGTTGACCAATGCACCGGCCATCTTGATGGACCTAATGAATAGGGTCTTCAAACCCTACCTTGATTCCTTTGTTGTGGTCTTCATTGATGAGATATTGATCTATTCACATAGTAGGGAGGAGCATATGGGACATTTGAGGGTTGTGTTGCAAAGATTGAGGGAGGAGAAATTGTATGCCAAGCATGAAAAGTGTGATTTTTTTTGAAGGAGGTAATGTGGTATCGGAAAATGGTATAAAAGTGGATTCGAAGAAAATCAATGTGATTACGAATTGGCCTAGACCATTGACCCCGCCGGATATTAGGAGTTTCTATGGCCTAGTGGGTTATTATAGAAGGTTTGTAAATGGGTTCTCCTTCATTGCTTCCCCTATGACAAAATTAACTCAAAAGACGTTTAAGTTAGTGTGGACCGATGAAAGTTAGAGGAGCTTCCAAACATTGAAGGACAATCTTGTGTTTGCTCCTAAATTGTCACTACGATATGGGCTTGAAAGATTTGTGGTGTATTGTGATGCTTCCCAGGCTGGTTCGGGTTTTGTGTTGATACAAAGTGGTAAGATCATAGCTTATGCTTCTAGACAACTCAAGGTACATGAAAGGAACCATCCTACCTATGATCTAGAGTTAGCCGGTGTTGTGTTTACATTAAAGATTTGGTGTCACTGTTTGTATGGGGTGCATGTTGATGTGTTCACCGATCATAAGAGCCTCCAATATGTCTTCACTCAAAAAGATCTCAACTTGAGGAAAAGTAGATGGTTAGAACTTCTTAAAGACTTTGATATGAGTGTGCACTATCATCCGGCTAAGACAAATGCGGTGGTTGATGCTTTGAGTAGGGTGTCTATGGGTAGCCTAGCTCATGTTGATGGTGGTGACAAGGAAATGGCTAGGGAGGTGCACCAATTGGCTAGATAGAGGGTTCGGTTGGAAGAGGTTGGTGGTGATGATGGTGTTGTTGTTGACGTGTCTATTTCCTCAATGGTTGATGAAGTAATAGCAAAACAAGATCTTTACTCCTACATGGTTGAATTGAAGGCCTTGGTGAAATAGGGGAAAGTAGAGTTTTCTCCCAAGGGGGAGATAGTGCTCTTAGGTACCAAAGTAGGTTGTGTGTACCTTGTGTTGATGGTTTGACGGTGAAAATCCTTGATGAGGCCCATAATTCTTCTTATTCTATCCAACCCGGTTCCACCAAAATGTATAGAGACCTGAGGGATGTGTATTGGTGGGGAGGCATGAAGAGTGTCACGACCCAACCCCGGGGTCGTGATTAGTGCCGATTGGGCACCCAAACAATACTAAATCAGACCCATAATTAAATTAGCTAAGGAATTTATGGAAATTTCGACAGAGTTTCCTTTGTTTTACTGACTATCCAAACCCTACAACAGAAAATCCCAGCATATCAAGCATCCATATACATATAGACGCACAATTGCGGGCCGACAAGGTCATCGCTGCGGTTTTACCCGCCCAATACGCGTATCATACCTCCAAAACCAAATCACACATAGTATGCCATACCCACATGTATCCACAAACCTCTATACAGACAAACAGAATTATAGGACGGGACAGGGCCCCATCATACCCTGGAATTTATATACATAGTAAGTACAGATAGCAAAGAAATGTGCCAATATTAACAAACTGCTCCGGAGGCAAAGGAGCACTTCAACGGTAGGTGGAGATCCTAGGGATTCCGCTCTGTAACCTATGCGTCGGTACCTTCGGGCATGAACGCAGTCCCCGAAGAAAGGGGGTCAATACGAAGTACGCACCGAGTATGTAAAGTGGCAAGTGCGAAATATAAATGAAAGTAGTCATCCAAATAAGTCATATATAAGTCAAACCTGTAGGCAATATCGAGACAATCTTTTTAAGTAACATATTAAAACCAATGCATATCGGACAGGAACGATGGCGACCCCCAAACTCGCACCACCACAACCGTACACCGGAAGTTTCAAGTCTCCAACATCTCCAACATAAGTCCTGACTGTAGCCCCAAGTGAGTCGAGGCGATCGAGACCAAGCACTCACGTCACAGGATAGGTGAACCGAGGAGAACGAGGCCAAGCGTTCATGTATCGTAATATGCTGTGGTCATCATGCCCGTTTATTGAGCCGACGCGAGCGACACCAAGCGCTCAGGTGAGCCGTGGCGAATGAGGCCCAGCACCCACACGTCATGATGCCATCCCAAACCCAGCTCCTTATGTCTCCCAACTTATCCAGCCCACTTCGGAATATATATGTACCTATATACATCTAATTATATATATACACACAAAACAACCGGCCCGGGAACCGGTGAACGAGACCAAACATGGCACGAGCAGAGTCGTGAGAACCATATGCATAAAATC
>JAPFFP010016602.1:0-16725 GCA_026153255.1 Solanum medicagineum
ATAAGTTGGTTCTCCCGAGCCTTATCGGCAACGGGTGCCAGTCCGCCCTAATCAGACTTTGGGGCGTGACAAATGTATACTTTTGTAATTTTCCCACAAAATTATTCAACTGGTTTCTTATATTATTTGACTGCCACTTTAATTATTCTAAAAAGCAAACAAATGGTTGTTGTTGATGGTATTGAAATAGATGCATGCTATACTTATTCTTCTGCTTTCAAGTTTTTTGCTATTGCAAATATGATTGGATGTGCCTTCTCTGTTTTGTCCCTGATTTTTGCCTCTGTTCTAAGACATCAAAACCTTGATCCAAAGAACTATTTTTACATTTTCCTTCATGATTTGATTATGCTGGCATTGCTACTAACTGGATGTGCAGCAACAACAACAGTTGCATATGTGGGGAAATATGGAGAAAGTCATTCAAGAGGCATACCTATTTATGATCGTGTTGACAAATTCTGTCACAAAGTTAAACGTAGTATCATGCATCTTACATTGCAACCTTACTTTACCTTTGCCTCAATGTAATTTTAGCTAATAAATATAGAAAAATTCAAGTTTAGAACTTCAACAAGTAGAAACAAAAAACAATGATCAATTGGATTTGGCCTATGTTGTACTGATTTTAAATATATAGTAGTATTTTTTTTATGCAGAAGATATATTTGTATTATATAGAAAAGCCAAAGGGTTGGACGACCACTAACACAATGATAAATATAGCAATATCTCAAGGGTGTAATGGTCATTTTATTCTATTAATATTTTACCCAAAAAGCTATTCTTCTAGCACATTATTCTCTTGAGACGGAAGAAACTATATCAAAATAGCTTCGCCTTTGTATCTCATCTTTCGATTTCTCAGGTCCAAAATCCGATCAGCAATGTTGAGTTTCACGGAGATGAAACTGCTCTGTTCTTCGACTTCCTCGGCACCGCAGCCGGCTATCCCTTCCCAAGAAGTTTCTACTAAAATGGTGACAGCCTCCTTTTCATCACTTGGGTTATTCCATCGGATCTCAAATTCATCATTTTCTACCAAAAATTTCTTCTTGTTCTTCATTATCTATGGTAATAGTTTCTCTTACTTTCCAATTTTGGCTCCTAAATTGCTTAAAAGGAGTACTCTGCATTTCTTTTAGTTAGCGAAATGGTGAATTGTCCGTGCAAAACCCAGGATAGACTTATCCAGTTCCTATGGTTGGTAATATTTTTCAGATTTTTAAAGTATCACTATTTTTGCAAGTTTCACCAACTATTTTCTACCTAAATTATTAAAAAACAAAGCCAATCTTCAGAGCTTGAAGTGTTATTGTTTGTAAAAGTAGTTCAAAATCCTGATACTATCTGTTCTTTGGATTTTTCTTGAATTACAACAAGACTTGTACCCTTTTTTTAAAAAAAGTTCCATGGAAGGTATAAATGTCACTTTATACACTTTAGATACTAGTCCTGGTAACGTGCGTTGCACATGTGTCTCATTGTAAGTTAGATTATCAATATAGTAGAATACTAATGATTTAATTTATTGAAACCATAGATATGAACAACTTGACAAATTTAAGGCATGCTCAAAAGTTAAAGTAAATTACTTCAAGTAAAAACTCAAGCTAATGGCTAAAGCTCTGATTATGTTATTGACTTGAGAAAGTTTTTAAAACTAAATTGCTTAATAACAATAGAGGAACATAAACATACACCATAGTAAGGTAATAAGGTTATTAAGGGAAGAAAGCAATTCGAGTGATTGAAAATGTGTACCAAACAAAACAAAGACTAGAAACTACAAAACCAAAATTTCCTTTTGCTCTTTAGTCTCTGGACTTATTGGAATCAATCCAAAAGGAGTAGGGATGTACTTTGTCTCAGGATACCGATTCTACTTTAGTCACTGGGGCTGAAACTGGGGCCCTTCAAGACGCGGTGACAAATCCAGCAACTCATGCAACTCAAACTGATGCTTTACTCTGGAAGAATATTACTATAATTTTTAATTTCCAGTACATCACAACCTCCATTTGTACTATTTCGTGCTTGACTATCATCACGACACATCTGCTCTCCATTACTAACAAAAGCTTACTGTAAACAATTGGAAAAACAATTGAGATACTAACACCACCAAACTCATATTTTCTGTGGAAATTTGTTCCTATTTTTGAAAGGCTGGATATGCATAATAAGTGTAGCTTCAAAGCAAAGTTAAATGTACCTTCGTCAATTAGGCCCTTCAAAGGCAATAAGTTGACCATGATTGGGCCTCCTCCTCCTACCCAAAAGTGAAGTTAAATATATCAGTCAAATATTGAGATAGGATATCACATATCTAAACATATATAGATGAAAGTACTGTACAACCAAGTAAAGATACTAATGCTACCTTGACCTATAAAAGTTTGCTAAAAATAGTAAAGCATCATTAATATATGTAATTGTGATAAACATACCTTCAAATACAAATATCTGAATAGTTAAAGTAGGATGTTTGTCAAAAAGAAATAATTATTTGAAACCAGAGTATGGGCACTTTTATGTCATCCTTACAAGAGAACAATGGTAGGAATTAAGTTCACCGTAAAAGTGGATGTGGAAAAATTCTCTTGTTTGTTCAGTAACAACAACAACATTTCCGGTGTAGCCCCACAACATGAGCTCTGGAAAGGGTGGAGTGTACATAGACCTTACCCTAGCTAAGAGGTAGAGGGGTTGTTCCCTATAGATCATAGGCTCAAGGAAAGAAGTCCAAAGCAATCCAAAGGAGAATAGACAGAAATTAATGCATCACAAAGCATGAAAATAACTCGAGCCAAATAATATGATAATCAAAGTACAAGAAACATAATATAGTACCCAAAATCGAAGGACAACTGTTGGGTACTTGTGTGTCCAATACGTGTGTCTCATTGTAAGTTAGATTATCGATGTATTTGAAAAGTAACGATTTAATTTATGGGAACACAAACTTAAACAATGAAAAGAGAGTAAATGAACATTATAGGAAGAAAGCAATTCGAGTGATTGGAATGGCCGAAGAGTTAGATATTAGAGTAATCTTCATGTGTGCAAAACAAAACAAATACTGCAAACTACAAAACAAAATAAAAGAGTGCAAGCTGGAAGGATTGTTTATATGTCTTTGGGTTAGTTTTTTGTCACTTGCCTCTTTCTTGCAGCATATGGTTCTCCTTTTGTTGTTCACTCACTTGACTTATTCGAATCAATGCCAAAGGAGTAAGGATGTACTTTGTCTCAAGATACTGATTTATGTGCAATCAAATAAGCTATTTTCACCAAAAGAGGTCATAGGAAATCCTCCCTTGCCTGTCTTCCAACTTCTCCTTTATATTAATACAATAATCGTTACTTACTTGCTGGTTGGTGGGTGTTTGTGCAAGATTATGATTCTACCCTTTCACTTGAAGCCTCGAAGCTTCATAATTGACTTCTTCCATTAAGTTTTTAGCAGAGTCGACAACATGTCAAGCTCATTAAGCGACACTCTCATAATAGATTTGATGGCTGCTTATTCTCTGCATGAGTTAGCACAGGTTGAAAACTAGGCAAAGTCATTCTCAACTTCTTTAGGGTCCCAACATCATTCTTACGCTTCTAAACTAGTTGAGCAGATCACCCTCAGGAGAAACCTTATCAAACGAAACATTCAAAGGTGAAGAGAGAGATGCACCACCAACTTCTACGCTAATCTCCATTTCTGAAATCTGTAGAACAAAACAACGAAACACCCATAACATTTTTTTAAGCATTTTCAGGGAGTAAATGTTCCAATCTCCAATTACTAATAACATTTTACCTACAACCTCTTCCTTTTTCTCTTCATCGATTTTGAAGATGACGTATGTATGATCTTTCTTCCTCTTCAGCTCCAAGAATGCATTCTTGTCATCATCAGCCACAACCATTCCAGTAGAATCATTTAGTTGAAACTCAGGAAAAAATATAGTTTAGTGTCAATACTTAACATGGACAGAGACATGATTTGAAGATTTCAAATACCAAAGATTTTAGTGTTTCAGTATTAGGATCCTGAAAAGGTTGATTAATAACATGCAAGTAAAAAATAAGTATGGTAAACATACGAATTGAAGAGTAGTATGGATTGGTGCTGCGTCTATTTTATTTGCATAGGTGAATCAGCATCTTGTAATCCTGAAATTTGAATCCGTGTAATGGTGTTAGGGCTATGCAGTTATAGGGATGTGGAGTTGCATAACTGCATGTATTAGAAAGCAAGTTAATAATAAAAGGTAGGTTTGGTCAAGTTGGTCGCTGCAAATAGTAGCTTATAAATATCATATTAGTAAGATCATAAAGATTGCTAGTTAATCATAAAGGATTTGTAAAGCAACTATGTATTAATTCTTTTCCACTTTGATTTTATGTTTTATTGGTAGTATGTCAACATTATCTTTTGTAGCCTTCCTGGTCCTTCTTTGTAGATAAATTATCGGGGTGTCATCATCACTTTCATGTGGGCTCTTATATTTTTGAACGTTGTGTATCTCCGCAACCTTCTTAGTCCTCTTATCAATTACAGTGGGATGTTTTTCTTTTCTAGTCCTTTTGCTTCTCTGTCTTATTATTGGTGTCACGCCAAAGTCCTGTTAAGGCGGACTGGCACCTGTTGTTGATAAGGCTTGGGAGAACCAACCTGTATCCATGCGCTTTTTATACATATGATAACAAATTTTTATATTCAACCTACTTTCAAGAAAGTAAACAGCAATAACAAGCCAAAAGGAAATGCATATGACTAGGTCGTTGGGGCCACGTTGTCTAAAGTACGAGACATGACCACACTTTAATTTACATAGTCTACAAAGCCTCTAGATAAGAAAAAGTATCTAATAAGGGTCAGGACAGGCCTCAAGTTGACTAACTATGCAATACAAAAATATAAGCTTTAGACACACAAAGCTCCGAAACAACCTGGAGCTTGGTAGTAGTAGCTGGATATCCGGTACTCCTACTGGAGAGAGCTAGTAGTACCTATACCTGCAGCATGAAATACAGGTCCCTCGTAAGGGAAGCCAATGCGAGATAATGTACTGAATATGTAAGGTAGGAAATACTATATATGAAGTAACAACTCAAATGAAACTATGCATAAAAGACCACCTTTAGTTATACTGTGGAATCATGTACTTTATGTTCTTTTTATTACTTTACCTTTACTATATAATTTGTGCACAATATGTAATACAAATGACCAACTGATCAGTGGTAAATTTATATTGGGATCGGCCCCTGCTAGGCTTTTCATTTCACCCCTAGGACTATCTCCCGTATTAGGATCGACCCTGGCTAGGTAATTCTTCCACCCCTCGGGTTACCACCCATAAATAAGAAATATACTTTACTTTATGTTTCAATTACTTTTGAAATGATTCTTTTTGTGGTCATAATATTTGAGCTCTAGGACTATAGATGTAGCACGTGACATGTAAATAATCATACAAGACAATGTGACAACGAAAAGAGTATGTTACATAAATAATGAAATGCGTATGAGATGAAACAACTCATGAACTTTATTTAGCAAGAACCCATGTAACTTGGTATCCACGTATGTATGCAGATTTGAAGGTGACTATGTCTGGGAGCATATGAATATGTTAAAGAGTGGAGACACAGTTAATAGTTGTGTCAGCGTTGGTAAGTGCTTGTGCCAAGGAAGAATCTAGATTTCATGCCAAGTAATTGAAATCGAGTAGCCTTACATACTTCGTTGTATGACCTTGTTATTATCTTGAAGTAACAAACTTTTCCTCCAAATACTTATCTACAATATAGTAGGTGATAAAACTAGTATCAGCAGCTAATAAACACATTCTCATATATCTATCATGTGCTGCCTATTTTAGTGCCATAACAGTCTCATAATAGCCCACAAAGCACAACACATAATAATTATATACAACATACAAGTAAGCAGCATAACATTGCATCCCTTCACTACATTTTGACGTTAACCATTCCAAACCTGTATCAACTTCAACAAAACTGTTCCCACCATATTTATGCATAAAACATAGTCCTAAAATAGTCTCAAAATAGTTCCCAAAATAGGTGGAGGACGTGAGGCAATAGTCGTCAATTAATCAACCTACAATCTCTACAAACCCAACACTTAGGATAACACACTAACACTCGATTGTTTACGCAGAACAAATAGTGCAGCGACCTTGATACATTATTATAGAACTGAACCTTATTAAAACATAAACCTCACTTCATAATCCAACCAACCTAGAAGAGAAAAGTTTCCAATTAAACAAGAAAAGTATACAACAACCTTTGTAACACATGCTGTCCAAAACTTTCAGCATAAACATAACCAACCTTGTCTCTTGTTTTTCATAAGAAAACCATACTAAACACATAAATATTGTTAATTACCTTTACCCTCAAGGTGTAGGGCTTCTCCAAGAACCTTTAAAAGTCTCCTTGTGGCTGCTTTGCAAAGTTAAGAAGGTGTAGAGAGAAAGCTTTGTGAAAGCTGAATTTTTTCCAACTTTACTATGACTTAGAGGTGCTGCTTATAAGCCCTTTTAAATAGATAATTTTGGCTGACTTTCTCTTAGATTTTTATCCTTATTTTATCAAGGTGGTGATGTAGCAGCTTGGCCTTTTCACTTGGGCCTAAATGGGTTGCAAATTTGGCTGCCCATTTTCCTAATTACTCTTCACTTAGTTTGGCCCCAATTAGTCAAGTGGCTTGTGATGTACTTGGACCCTTTTATTATTCATATTGGGCTGTAAATATTGTCCATTTATGATGCTAAAACTTGGGCTAAAGTTACACCCTTAACATAAACTTTATTCATTATCGGACTTGGCCAGATTCGGTGTCGAGCTTCGTCTCCGTCTAGCTAGCAAATTTAAGCTAAGCAAGTAGGTGACTCACCTACTAGTTTCCTAAGTCCTACAAGCACCTCACTTCTTTCACTTAGTTTAAGGCCGCGATCTCCTCAATTTGACTTAAAAATTATATACACTCATTCGTCTTGAACGTTAGACATACACATCGCTCTCTAATTTGAGATTCAAGCATTTTTAAAATTGACACTAATTTGACCAAGCCATATCATGTTTCATTTGCATAAAACTTGTACATGTGAGAAGTGGGGTGTTACATCCTTCCCCCCTAAGAACATTCATCGTCGAATGTTAACACAATTGGATAGCTTAACCAAGTTTAAACCTTTACTTAAACAAACTTTTGACAATGCAATGAACATTCAAACATACGTGCCTGTTATGGCAACAATTCTGCATATTGGATTTCCTCTTTAGCTTAAAATAAGTAAGGGTATTTTGATTTCATCGCTTCCTCAGCCTCCCATGTTATCTCTTCTACCTGCTGGTTCCTCCAAAGTAATTTTACTGAAACTATTTCTTTATTTCTTAGCTTCTTAACTTGACGATCTAGAATAGCAACAGGTACCTCTCCATAGGTAAGATCTTCTCTAACCTGCACATCTTTCATAGGAGTGATACCGTATGGGTCACCAATGCATTTTCAAATTATTGAAACATGAAAAACTGGATGAAACATTGAAAGCTCATGGGGTAGCTCTAGTTCGTATGCAACCTACCCGAACCTCTTAATAATTTATATGGCCCTATGTAACGTGGGCATAATTTTCCTTTCTTACAAAATCTCATAACCCCTTTCATTGAAGACACCTTTAAAAATATCCAATCCCCTACTAAAAATTCTAGTCCTCTCTTTCTAGCATCTGCATATAATTTATGACGACTTTGGGCTGTTTATAGCCACTTTTGTATTACCTTAACTTTTTCCATGGCTTGTAATACTAGGTCTGGCCCAAGCAAGGTGGTTTTACCCACTTCAAACCATCCAATTGGCGATTTATATTTCCTTCCATACAAAGCTTCACAAGGTGCCATCTTGATACTCGTGTGGTAACTATTATTATAGGCAAATTCGATAAGTGGAAAATGATCCACCCAACTACCTTTAAAGTCTAATGCCAAGCTCATAACATATCTTTAAGTGTTTGAATAGTGCGTTCTGCTTGACCATTTGTCTGAGGGTGGAAAGCTGTACTCAAATTCACTTGTGTCCCTAAACTCCTTTGGAAGGACTTCCAAAACTTTGCAGTGAATTGAGCTCCTCGATCAAATATAATGGATATTGGTACCCTATGTAGCCTTACTATCTCCTTAAGGTACAACTTTGCATATTCTGCAGCCGTATAATCACTCTTAACTGGCAGGAAGTGTGCTGACTTTGTGAGTCTATCGACAATTACCCATATGGAGTCAAACTTCTTAAAAGAACGAGGCAACCCAGTAACAAAATCCATATTGATCATATCCCACTTCCATGTTGGAAGCTTTAAACACTGCATATAACCTCCTGGCTTTTGGTGCTCTACTTTGACTTGTTGGCAATTTGGACATTGAGCCACAAATTCTGCAAGATCCTTTTTCATGCCTCCCCACCAACTCATTCCCTTCAGGTCGTGATACATCTTAGTTGATTTTGGATGGATGAAATATCTAGAAAGATGGCCTTCATCCATTATCCTCCTTCTTAGTCCATTATTATCAGGCACACATAATCTATTTTGGAAATAAAGTATTCCATTTGCTGTAAGGTCAAAGCCCTTTATCGTACCCATACTCACCTTGTCTTTAAGTCGTCGTAAAATAGAATCCTCGAACTGTTTTTCTATCATATTAATTAGGATGATGAAAGTAATGTTAATCAACCTTCCCTCTTTTCTCTCTTTCTACTAAATATGGTATTTCAACAAAGTCAGAAGTGTGTGCTAAAGAGGGACACCAAGACGGGCATGGTTTTGGGTTGATCTTGAATTTGGGTCTCAGGAGAGTTTGTCAAGGAATGCGTATACACCATTCTCCCGAGACGCCACTTGTGAGATTACACTAGTTATGCTGTTGTTATTGAAGTGAATGGTTATTTTGTAATGATAGGGAAAACTACCTAAAGTCAGATAATGGTTTCATTTCTTTTGAGGGTGCTTCTTTATATGGTAGTCATGTATATCCATTTGTGCTAATTGGTTATTGAAAATGTCTTTCCATTTATTGTGTGGTGGGTGTATGTGAAATCGTTTGTGCTAATTTGGTTGTTGAAAACAACTTCTTTTGGGGCATTTTGCTCTGTGTATGGAAATACTGTTACCCGCGTTGTCTATTATTGGAGAAGAACCTTGATCTTTTTGGTGTTGCTTTTATCCTGTGTTTGAGATACATAGTCTATTCAATTTTTCATCTATTGTAAATTAGGAAGTGGCCATCATATTCAGTTGACTTGGCTCACACTGAGCTAACTGTAACTTTGAGCTGTTTGGAAGGCGTCTATATGGTGGGATAGCCGAGTGACCAGATGGAGAAAGCTAGAAGTGTATGAGTATAAGACTTAACATAGAATCCACTAATGGTAGGCTAAAATGAGAACTTTACTAAACAGAGAAATATTTAAGCTCCATAAATTCAATGGTTTGCATTCAGGGGCAAATTTATAGGGAAAAGTTTCTTTAGATTTGCCTTTTGTCGTGGGAAAAAAATCTGTTTGCTGCTGATGCAGGCAAAAAGTTCAACTCTAGTTAAAACCTTTCCTTTCTATTCAGTAAACGATTTCAGATTGCTAATGCTATATTTTTTTACTTTTATGCTCCTGTTATTGTTGGTTGGTGATTTCTTTCCGAGTGCCTACTCCTTTAGGATTTTCACAGGAAAACTGGCCTTTATGTTGTAGATACTTGTGCTCACTACTTTTGGATTGTCAAATAGCTAGCAACTTCTTGCAATATCTTCGATTCTATATTGCTGAAGTTTCAAATTATTAACTCTTTTCTTTAATTATTTTGACATTTAACCATTTAGCTGCTCCTTTGTTAGTAAAACGCTTTGGAAATATGTTAGAATTCTAATTTATTCTGATGTCCTTATCTGAAGCACCTATACTTCTTATGTTTTTCAAAATATTCTTTGATAAGTTCACTTGTTGTTTTATAAATTTTACAAAGCATATGATCTTTTGAAAAAATCTTTTTTGTTGCTAGTATTGGATATCATTTTGCACTCTTTTGCTACTGCCAATTGATGTCGAGTTTTGCAGTGTTTTGATGCTGCTATTGGATGAATAATTTTTTTGGCTCTTTTGTGCAAATTGAACATGTTATTTGCTGTAATGTTAGGTTAGTTTAAATAATTACTATCTTTGTTTTCTTATACTTATATGTTCTTTCAATATATATAAGGTAATATAAAAGTAATATGCTGTTATCTTAGTTTTCTATGGACTTTTATGTTTTTTAAGTTGGTTATACTAAAATACCTTTGTAATTTTTACATTATTTTGAACTTTGGCTTTCTAAAATTATTATGACACTGACTTTTCATTTTTAATTTAAATGTAACATGTGCTTCTGATTGAAAATGGTGTAGGAGAAATTAATCACAGCATGAAAAATGTATCTGTTACTGCATCTATTTTTGCCTACTTAGTAAATAATATATTGATGTAATTAGTACTCTTTAAGCATCCAATAGCATGACATTCATGTATATATGAACAATATATTTTAGCAGCTAAACTATGTTCAATGATTAGATCACTTATATTGCGTAATTTTAAATTTCTACTAAGATTTTAGGTTGGGCCATACTAATCTAGTACTCTCTCTCTCTCTCTCTCTCTCTCTCTCTCTCTCTCTCTCTCTCTCTATATATATATATATATATATATATATATATATATAAACATGGGTTACCAGTTAAAGGGGTTGAAAGGTTTGGTCCAAATATATAGTAGTTTCGTTGCAGGTTGTTTTAGTTTTAGTTTTAGTTTTTGGTGTAATTAGTTGCTAGCTACTTTGAATATATATAAAAAATTATGTTATCCTTTAAAAAAAAATAAAGGATGCGGTGACGCATCATAACTAAATGAGTCTAGTAATTTTTCTTTCTTTAACCCAAACTTAAATTTGCTTACAGAAAATTATTTAAGATGTAGAGAAGGCAATCATTCCTCTACCATCTAGATGAAGAATGCAGTGACGCATCTAAGTTGAGACTTATAAAATCAATAACTTTATACCAAAAATGAACAAATTAAGGTCCATTGACAGAATTTATCCCCAAAATAATTTAAGAGAAGTATAGATTGATAAAAGCGACTGTGCTAGAACCACGGGACTCGAGGGGTGAAATTCCTCACACTTTCCTAGGAATACCCCCATAATCGTAATTCCCTTATACCTCAAATCGAAGATATTTAAACACCCCTCCACGTAGCTCAAAAAGACTCTATGATTCATTTTTTTCAGTATCTCAAAATCCGTGCAGAATTTCGTAAATCTGACCTCATATTCTTGTTCAGAGAGCAAAATTGTGTGAGAAAATGAATACCTACAAGGTATACTTTGTCCGTGCCAAGAAAAATAATTTTTGGTGAAACTTTACAAAAACAGTAGCTGTCTGCGATAGGTCCACGATGCGGACTAGGTCAAAAACTTTTGAAAATTGTTCTTTTTACTCTAGGGCAATTGGGTAATAACCCTATACCTATGTACACAAAAATTCCTCATTGTCAAGCCATTTTGAGCCCTAAAAACCAACAAAAAACTCTCAATTCCTCTATAATCTTCATCAAATTCTCCATCCATTCTTAAGGTTTTCAAGAAGTAAATAAGGAAACCAAGTCAAGCCCCAAGACCTCCTCAACATTCAAATGTCCCAATCTCTTTTCGGATCTAAGGATTTCATTCAAGCTTCAAGTCTCCATTTCAAATCTTCTTCAAGAAACTCTCCAAAGTCGAGGTATGTGGGTTTCAACCATTGGGTCCTTCCACCTATGGTGCCCAATCTTCCTTTTTACCTAAAATACATATTTCTAAGTTGATTTTACAAATAGTATTCCTATTATGAATATGACGATGAACTATGCTGGGGTTTCATGAAATTGTGATTGTTTTAGTATGTTTTAAGCTATGAACTAGATTTGATGAAGGGTTTTGATGTATATTGCTTGAGGGTGTTACAAAGTATTGATTGATGGTTTTACATTGGATTTCCTTGCATGATTTCATTCCTAAATTACATGGTTTTACACTAGCACTACACACCCGCAAAGTGTTTGATAAAATGTCCGGTTATGGTTATCTTGAGGAATTGAAGGTCCAATGCACGACTTATGAGTTGAATGACTATATGATGATGAAATGAATGTATGTATATGGTTTTATCCTGTATAGTGTTGGAATGTGACCATGTCCTACTAGGGGGTTACGCGCTGGGTAACCATGTCGAGGGGTTTATACGTTGATAACCATGTCGAGGGGTTTGTACCTTGATAACCATGAAGGGGGGTTTGTACCTCGATCACCAAGGGTGGTAGGGTACGACGATCCACCAACCATGTCCGGGGGTTTGTAGCTCGGTCACTAAGGGTGGTAGGGTGCGATGATCCATCAACCAATTGATGGGGTTGGACCTCAATCACCAAGGGTGGTAGGGTGCGACGATCCACCAATATGATAGTGGTCTCTTCTTACACATGTATTATATTCTATATAAGCATGTTTTACTTCAAACATCATTCATACATGCCATATTGTTATTATGCTATCTATTGAATTTAATATGCATTTTGCCTATGTTTCCTATCTATTGTTGCATTGCATCCTACATATTAGTACATTCAAATGTACTAACACATACTCTATGCCTACATGATATTACCATGTAGGAACCAGAGCTCCTATTGATTCTCCTCCTCATGGCTAGATGGATTGCTCAAGTTAGCTTTTGGTGAGTCCTCACGTCCGGGGACAATATTTATCTTCTCTCATGCTTATGTTTAGACTACATCTTGTATAATTGGATTACCTATTGTCATTAGTATGAGGATGAGCCCAGTCGCTTGTCTCGGCCCCCGCTAAATTCTATGTTTATAGGTGTTGTTGGCCAAGTATGTGATGACGCTATTAGCTTGACTTTCTTTAACTCTCTTGATGTTTTTATGAAATGAAGGTTTCCCTTAGTCCCTATACCCTTATTTCTATTCTTTTATTGTGCTTAATTGCTTCCGCGACCAAGGATGTGTAATGATATGTTAAGAGGCTTGCTTGGGGTTCCTTTGGGTTCCTCATGCGCCGTGTCACATCTAGGCCCTAGTTTGGGTCGTGACAAGGGGTGCCTAACACCTTCCCCTCTGTCAACAGAATTCCTTACCCCGATCTTTGTTTTCGCAGACCAATAAAATGAAGAGTCAACCTCCTTTTAATTAGAGATTTAAATAAGGTGAATTGGAACACCAAAACTCAATTCCAAGTGGTGACTTTGAATAAACAAAATAATCCTTTTTCAAAATGTTACTTTAATTGGAAAAAACTCTATTTTTCAAAACTCTGGCGGGGAAAAATAGGGATGTGACACGGGCTATGGAAAAAAGTATGGTCCGTCTACTAACTCAAGAAAAAAGTCCTGAAAATCCACATTTTTGTCCCAGACTCTATAGACCAATCTACGGGTCATAGAAACTTTTGCGGGCCGTAGATTAGGCTCATGGAATTTATTCAGAGACCCCAAAATTTGCCTAAAAGTTTACGAAATGGTCCCTAAGGGTCATAGATGGGCCCGTAGATGACTTTTGACAGCTTTTTAAGAAAGGTTATTTTGGTCTTTTCCCACCCTTTCAAAGCCTAAACCTAATGTTTTTACACCTAAATAAATCCCTAAACATGTCAGTTCAACATTTTTATGCCAAATCACTTTCTCAAACATAGAGGAATGGTTCAAAGGAAAACGGTCTAGGGTTTGAAGCAAAAGCTTGAGAATTCTTCCAAGCTGTTTCAATATTCAAATCTTCTAGGTATGTGAGGCTAACCAAAACATTGATTTTGTTCTTCCATGTGCCCCATAACCTGAATTGATGGAGTTGTTAGTGCATTGAGTCTCCCATGAATGTTTATTGAAGGTTTTTCTTAAATTCAAATGTATTTCTACATAATTGCATGAATTACTGGTTTTATGAATTAAATACTTGCATTAGATTATTTTAACTTACTATATTAGCCCTAGCATGAATTCGTGTTATTTTCACATGTTTCACTTAAATGAGCATGCATGAGTATAATTTGTGCCTAAAGAGTCAATGAAATCCCTAAATACTTTTACTCTACCTCTATTTTTCTAGATGCTATGAGTTAGGATGATACATGATAGAGTCCTTATGAGTCAAGAGCTGAACCTTAAAATGATGTAACCAAAGAGTTGATAGTTGATGTGATGAGTTAAGTTAACAAATGTCCAATGAGACTAGCTGAATGAGTTAACCATAAGGTTGATGTCTTAAGGCATATTGAGCCTTGAGAGGAGCATTAAGCACCGAATTGAGTAAGAGTAAGGCCAACTCAAACTCAATAACTACATATCCGATGTAGGTGAGGATTGAACCGTAAAATCAGATGTTTCCTATTGTCCTAAAACATGGACTTGATGTTACTAATTTTGGATCCACTGATGGGATGCCCTATACCCTGGCAAGGTATTGGATGGATGTGGCAACGACATCACCTCGTTGTATTATCACCGGCTCATAGTTGATCATTGTCGGTTAGAGAAACTCCAAAATAGGCCTTGATAGTGCTTTGAATATATGGGACATAGATGATAGATTAGTAATCATTGTCTAAATTGCATTCTTTACTTTAGACTCTTGACTTGATGATTGAGTTTCCTATTTCTTGAGTTGAGCTATTTGAGTTTATATTATTGTTCCTTTACATGTTTCTTTCTACCATTTTACATACTCATACATTCCATGTACTGACGTCTATTTGGGCCTGCATCTTTTTATGACACAGAGACATGTACTAGTAGTCATCAATAGGTACCCCATTGAGAAACAGAACTCAAGGTGCAAGTACAATAAAAAAGCAGTTCAGTAATCCAGGAAAGTTTTCATCTATTTTGTATTTGTAGCATTTTGGCGACATGGCCGAGTGGTAAGGACCTACTTGCATTCAACTGATTTGTTAGTCCTCCCCTGCTTTCAGAGGATATCATGTTTTTCCTTCTAACTTTGGGTTTAGCCTTTTTATTTTATTTTGAAGTAGCCATGGGCTTGTCATTGGCACCACTTAGTCAGATGTTTTAGAGGCTTTATATATAAGACTACTGAGTTGTGATTAGATGTTATTATTGACTAGTTTCTTTCACATTTGTCCTACTTAGTTGATGGATATATTGTTTGTCCTTTGGCCTTTGATTTTTCATTTTATCATTACTTTCCATTTATGTATTTCTCAACCATTGATGTCTTCTGCTATTAGAATGTGATCGAGTAAATGTGATGAGGCCGAGTGGTTCGCTTGGGGGCTAGCAATAGTCTCTGATGTTGACCATGCCAAGAGTACCCTCCTAAGGAATGACAAAGTTGGTATCAGAGCACAGAGTTCATGTATAGTGGAGTCTTGTTTATGGGTGTGTTGTGCACCACACTTTATAAGTAGAAGGCTATACGACATTAGGAATTATTACACTTTCTTGTATTCTGAGTTTGTGCAATAGAGTTTAACTCTATTAAAGTATCTATCTAATTCATGCATTACTCACTTGTAGATCATGCTTCCTAAGTATACCACTACCCAAAGAGATTCTTTAGCTTGTAACACTGAGAATTACCTATCAGGGGTGCCTCCTCAGATGGAGATGAGAGGCCGGGGTCGACGTGTTAAAGTCACTAGGGCTCCCCAGGCACCTACTACTTTACCTACTCTTACTACAGAGGCTGACTTCAGGGGAGCTATCACTATGCTCACCCAACTGGTAGCTGCCTAGAGTGGAATCGGAGTTCACAAGCTCTTAGTTCTAGCTCCCAAGAGCCAACTGCTGCGACTATACTTAGAGAATTTCTGAGGATGAACCCACCAGTCTTCACAAGGTCTAAGGTTGAGGAAGACCCCCAAAATTTCATTGATGAGATGTGGAAGGTATTGAAAGCCATGCATGCGACAGAAATTGAGGTAGCTGAACTTGCTTTGTATCAATGCAAGGATGTAGCAAATGTCTAGTACAATAAATGGGAAAAAAGCCATGGTGAGGATGCTGAGCCTGCCATTTAAGATAACTTTGAGAATGCCTTTCTTGACCACTTCTTTCCACGAGAGTGGAAGGAAGTGAAGGTTGAGGAGTTTGTCAACTTGAAGCCGGAGGGGATGATTGTCAAAGAATATTGTCACGCCCCAAAGTCCCATAGGGCGGACCGACAAGGTAGCCCGAGGGGTTGAGTATAACCTAGCCAGGGATGAACCCGATGCAGTTTACCACTGATCAGTTGGTTATTTGTTCTACAGCTGTGCACAGATGATATAGTAAAGGTAAAGGTAAAGTAATATAAAGAATGTAAAGTATATGATTCCACAGTATAACTAAAGGTGGTCCACAAACTTACAAGTGCATGGGTTCATTTGAGCTATTACTTTACGTACAATATATCCCGCCTTACATACTCAGTACATTATCTCGTACTGACGTACCTTATGGGTGACCTGCAGAAGTGGTATCAGAGCGGGTCATCCTAGGGGAGTCTACAAAGCCGTGTCTATGTAGAGTCTTGTTTATAGATGTGTTGTGCACCACATTTATAAGCAGAAGGCTACTTGGCATTTAGGAGTTGTTACTTTCTTTCCATTCTTTAGA
>JAPFFP010016643.1:0-16724 GCA_026153255.1 Solanum medicagineum
CAGTACATTATCTCGTACTGATGTCCCTTACGGGGGACCTGTATTTCATGCTGCAGGTACAGGTGCTAGTAGATCTCTCCAGTAGGTGTACAGGACATTCAGCTGCTGTAACCAAGCTCCAGGTTGCTTCGGGAGTTTGTGTATGTCTAGAACTTACATGTTTATATTGTACAGTTTGTTGAGGCGGGGCCTGTCCCGACCCTTATCAGATGTTTTTCTTTATTTAGAGGCTTTGTAGACTATGTAAAGTAAAATGTAGTCATGTCTCGTACTTTAGACACCGTGGCCCCAACGACCTAGTCATATGCATTTCCTTTTGTCTTATTATCACTGTTTATTTTCTTAAAAACATGGTCAAACATAGAAATCCCTTATAATATGTACAGGAAGAGCATAGATACAGGTTGGTTCTTCCGGGCCTTATCGGCAACGGGTGCCAGTCCGCCCTAACGGAACTTGGGGTGTGACAAAAACATTTTCCCATCTCCATTTCATTCGTTTTGGCAGCCTTCAATGGCATAATTATTTGTGATTCTATTCTAGTAACTTCAGTCACTACTTTCTTCTTCACTGTCATTTCCATTGCCATAGTGAGATGCATTCACTTAAAAAAAATATTTCCTTTTAATACTTTTGAAATTCAAACCCATGTTTTTTTGATTGAATACAAATATCTAAAAATTAAATTGGGTCACTTAAAATTCAAGAAAGTTTATATTCGTGAAATCGATTTTTCAATTTTATAGAGAGAAATAGATGTTAATAATATAGTATTAGTGTTGAATTTTGGAGATTAGTAAAGAAATAATTGAATGAAAATAATAATAGAGGTGGAGCTTCAATGAAGGAAAGGGTGTATTGGGGAAGACAATTAAATAATGAGAAAAAGAATTAAATTTTTTAAAGGGAACCCACAGTTTCTTAATAATTTTTTTTTACTTATTTTTTATTTATTTGTCACAAAAAAAATCTAAAGTATTAGTTATACATTGGTCAAATAAAAAATGTCATGTGTGTGATTTATCATTCAATTTGTTTATTTTTTTAATTATATATGCGCTTTTATGAGAGTGAGTATACTCACTCTGCCATGTCGGCCTTTAGGGGGTATTTAATTCACTTGAAATTTGTTAAGAGCGGTAAATAAACACCCGTGTAGTTTAGATGCTAAAGTAAGTTGTTCTGCCAAGTTTGGGGGATTTTCTTATGTATTATAGGAAATATAAAGTAGATGGAAAACATACATTACATCAATACAACTAAAAAACTTTAGAACGGGTTGAAACTGGAGATTAAATTCGACGAAATTGAAGATTCTTTTTAAATGGGTTTAGGCTTGAATGAATTGAGATTGAACCCAATTCAAATCTTGAGCCAAACCCATAAAATTTTAGATGGATTGGATAGGTTACCTATATTTAGATTCTTAGTCTTAGCCCTTTTAACCTAAAACCTTTAGATTTAGGGTCTGTCTCCAAATTTTCAAACTCTCACTTTACAGGCCTCATCAATATGTAAAATGTCATATGTGAATAACATACATCATAGAACGTTATATGGATATTCATGTTAATTCATCTATTACTAAAACAAATAAAAATGAGCTTACAAGGACTGAACCTTCATGCAACTCTATCAAAATCGAGAATGTTCTAAGTCTTCTTTCATTATTCTTATCCAGATCTTGATGCCATATACATATCCTTAATTGTTTTGATGTAAGCTTATGATATACCTCTAGACTCCAATGTCAAAGACCAACACATTCTTAATTTAACTAGAGCCCCTAAGTAGCATAATTGGTTGATTAATAATCGATAATAGGTCAAATATGTCCATGAAATATGCAAAATTAGCAATGCGTAGCGTAGAGAATATGTGAATAGGTTATAAAAAAAATCAGGAAATTGAAGAATGAAAATATATTTATAAATTGTAATTTTTGTCATTGATTATATGAATTTTAGTCTGTTAAAAAGTAACAATATAAACTTGCGTAAATTATTTGTATTTGGACTTCCAGTGTTTGACTTTGACTGTTACATAAACATGAGTAAAAAAACGTTAAAATTTGTACATATTAAAGTTTTTTAACCAATTAACGGATGCTCAATTTTGCATTCTTTAAGAGCATTATTTTGACCCTTTTTTTCCACATTATTAAGCTAATTATGTCAATTGCATATTTCGATTAAATAAAGTATATTTAGATTAACTATTAGACGATAAAAATATATATGAGCTAGATTATTAACGAAGAACATATTTGCTTGATTTTGAATACTATAAAAGTATATTGGATCCTGCTTTATTTATTGAAGGCTCCAATTTTCACCCATCCTTCTTTAGTTGACCTAGTATTTCCAAAAGCTATAGGGAGTAGTCTTGCTATTCATTTAATATTTAAATCTAGCTAGCTGAGAAATATCCATTTAATATTTGAACATTAAAAATGCACCTTTTGTTTAATTTTATATTATACTCTCTTAGAGTATTACTTAGAGAACTGAATTATGTTTTTACTCCAATTTTTTCTCATATTTTAAAAATATTTCAAAACGCAAAATGATATTTATTACTTACATTATATTTTATATGATGTTTTATGTAAAAAGTACCTAAGGGTTGCAGGGGCGAAACTACATTCACCCAATGGTGGTTAGATGAACATCCTTCATCGAAAAACTTTTTCAAATATATAAGTTAAATATAGATATTTTGATATATACTAATTATCGAATACTCTACTAATTGTTGAATATCCTTAATACAAAAATCATCCACCCATGTTCTAAAACTATGAAACTCCCTTGACAAAAAATGTTGGCTCTACCACTCAAGGGTTGCTGTTGGAGTTGAGTTCAAAAACAAGATTGTGTTCGAACCCGTCAATGTATTCCTTGGTTGAAACGGATAAAATACTTGACAAACAAAAAAAATGAACAATATATAGCACAATTCAAAATCTCCCATGACATAAAAGAAGAAAACTAAGAAGTAGCAAAACAAAAAGAAAGAGAGACTAGTTATCTCAATAGCTAGCATATTATTGAGAAGAAGACAAAAACCAAGAAATTTGAAGAAATCTCTATCAAGCTGTAGAAAAAACATTGTCATAATATTCTTCTGCCATTCACCATCAAGCTTACCGTCCTCCAAAAAAGAAATAATTAAAATTAACCCAAAAAGAGAAAACTTGGTTGAAATATGGTGTGTTTGTTGTTTAGCAGAGACAGATGTAGGGCAGATTCCGTAAGTTCAACTTACACATTGTATGTATACACATACTCTAAAAAAAGGATGTATACATATAACAAAATCTCACTCATTCTAGAGTTGCCTCTATTATAGTACTTAGCCACTCATGGCGCCCCTGGTGGATTTTGGTGGCCCATACCAGGGCTATGTCCTGGACCATAATCTTTTACAATTTCATACGTCTTGTAACGATTGAACGAAAATATATTCGAAGAAGGAGGCTTAGGTTGATGAAATTTCATAACTACTACTCTTGATGCAGCAATCAACTCAAATTGTTGAAGAAGAATGAAAAGATACACATGAAAAAGAAGCATATAAATGCTTCTCTTATATGATGAAGCCATAAATCCTTTTTCTTTTTTTTGAAGATTTTATAGGAAATGAAATCAATAAGGGTGATATTTAAGCAAGTTTGGAAGGTGACACAACATGGCCAGGTTGTTTAATTTTATATTACTAAATTACAACATGAAAAACAACTTAGTGAAAATGGACCAGCACAAAGTCGCCAAAAGTTTTATTTGAATGTGAGGAGAAGAGACTTGGAGTTTGAGGTGGATAGTTGCGTGTACTTGAAGGTGTCACCCATGAAGGGTGTCATGAGGTTCGATAAGAAGGGGAAGTTGAGTCCATGCTATATCAAACCCTATCAGATCGTGAGGAGGATTGGGAAGGTCGATTATGAGTTAGACTTGCCTTCCGAGTTAAACGGGTTCCATCCGATATTTCATGTTTCGATGCTGAAGAAGTGTTTGGGAGATTCTGCTTTGGCAATCACTATTGAGAGTACTGGACTAAGGGATAGCTTATACTATGAAGAGATTCCACTCCAAATCGTTGATCGACAAGTTTGTAGGGTGAGGAACAAGGAGATAGCCTCCGTCAAGGTTCTATAGAGGAACCAGTTCATTGAAGAAGCTACATGGGAAGCTGAGAAGTGATGAAAATCAAATAACCACATCTATTCATGCTGAACGATGAGGAAATTGGAGGTAATGTCCTCATTCTTAACGTAGCTAAAAGTTTCATTCTTGAGTTGATGTGTTGATTGTATTCTTGAGTCTAAGACAGAGATATAGAAAGTGATGGATAATTGGGAGTTCTAGAGTTCTCGAGTGAGGAGTGACATGAATTTTGAGTCTACTCGTGCTTTCATCCTACCTTTACTCATCATTTGAGGACGAACGATCGCAAGGGGGAGATGATGTAAAATTCCATTAAATTACCAAAAAGACCCTAGAACGTACTCATGCACATAACATGTCTTCCAAAAGCTTTAATGGAAAATCTGAGATCGAATTTGTGATCAACGTCAAAAATCGAGCGGGAAAATGTCCTCGACCTAATTTTAGAGCAACCAGATCGAAAAATAATTTTTGCTAATTAATTCGGAGACAGTGTCGATCCGTGCCCTTGGCACGATGCAGACAGGGCACGGAGTGACATATATTTTTTAAAAAAATTTGACGGGAAGTTCAAAATTCATTCCGAGGAATTTTTATGAAAAATACACTGGTCCGGACCCCTGGCGCGTCGCAGACCATTGCATGATTTTTGAATATTTTTCTTTTAATTTCAGGAAGGATATTTTGGTCATTCCCAACCTATTGTTAAGTCCCAAATGTGTTTAAATTTTTTTATTCGTAAGAGGGGTTTCAAAACCCATTATTTTCCTAAGTCTAAAGCATATGTTCTGAGAGAAGAAGAAGAAAGAGCTTGAGGGTTTCAAGTTCGGGTTCAATTCCTTGAAGAAGGTTGAATAATTCTTCATTCCAAGTATGTAAAGGCTACCTAAAACATGGGAATGTTCTCCCATATGTCTCCTCTGATTGTAGAGAGTCGATAGTTGAAGGTGAAAGGTCTTGTCTATATAATTTCTAAATGTTTTACTGCAAACTACTCTTATACTACATATATTTTCTTGAATTGATGATCATCATAAACTTGTTCTCTTATTTTGAATACTTTTCATGAGATATTGTATAAACCCTATATGTTAACTTTTGAAAGCATGCAAGAATGAACTTAGGAGATGAGTCTAGAGCCTCGATGATATAAATGTGTTTGTTATTGTGGTTTTGGTCCTGAATTGAGTGTCTTGATTATGATGTTGATGAGGTTGAACTTAATTCTAAAAGAATGTTCCTAATCCATTGAGTTGATTACTGATGAGAGGAGTTGATGTTCTTCGCCCAAAAGAGACTAAATGATGAGAAACCTTGATGTGGATGTTTATGAGGATATTGAGTCCTGGGAGAAGTATTGAGCACCGAAATGGGTGCGAGTGAGTCCCACTCGCACTCATAACTACGTGGCCGACGTAGGGGAGGATCGGACCGTGAGAACAAATGCTTCCTTATTCCTGAAAGAGGACTTGATATTATTTTATTTGGGATCTAATCCAATGATACACATCCTTTATCCTTGTAAAGTACTGGGTGGATGTGACAACTACATCAATTTGTTGTGTCATCACAGGCTCATAGGTAATGTCTGTATGTCCGAGAAACTCTCAGATAGGTTCCCTTTTGATAGTACTTGGATGTTATTGTGATGGTATGAGTCTTGACTGATGTTAATGGTGATAGTGTTTACTTTTTATTCTAAGATGAGGTGAGGGCCTAATGAGTTGATGTTGTTCCATGTTATCCTATTTATATCATTTACTTTAGCCCGTTTTACACACAGTATATTTCACGCACTAATGCCATTTGGCGCTACATCATTTTATGATGAAGATTTAGTAGAAAGAGGGCTTCAGCAGGCGAATCATTGAGGTTCACAGACTTTCAGCCAAAGACTTGGTGAGTCCTCCCCAGTATCCGGAAGATGTCTTTATTTCCCTTTCTTATTGCTTTGAGTTAATTCTGAGTTTGTGGTAGTCATGGCCTGTCATAGTAGCATCTTATACTTATAGAAGTAGAGCCTTCATAGACGTAGAGAGATGATGGGTTGATGTTGGGGTTCTTTCTCCTTTTCTTTTCATTGACCATCCTTCTTGTTATTCTATGTGATGGATGGAAATGACTAGTCTTGTGGCCTATGGCCTTTATTCCTGACGTCGATATTGTGATGAGGTAGAGTAGCCCACTGATAGGTTAATTGTCATGTAACTAATGTCTTCCGCTAAACGATGGATTGAACAAATGTTATGAAGCCATGTGGTTCACTTGGGGACTAACAATAGTCTCTGAGTGCCAGTTACGTCTAGGGTACCCTCTCGGGGGGCATGACAAATATTAGGAATATCAAATGTATCAAAATATTATTTGCTTTTGTGGTTTTAAACATATCATGTGAAAAACTGAAATTTAAATATTACAAAAAATGAAAAGAGGTCATTCTTTTAAATAGTCAAAAAAGAAAATGAAGTCATTTTTTTAAATAAAGGGTATCAATTTAAACCATTTATGATCTGTCCCACTTGACTTGATCCACTAAAAATATAATAGTGATCCTTATTGTATTATTATTCCCCAAAATTATTCTCTCTGGTACGCTTCTTTCTCTTCAGCTGCCCTTCGTTCTTTTTCAAAAATTTCTCAATTTCGATCACCTCTCTGCTAAGTAGCACCTGTGGAGGCTCCATGAGCATCAGATTACTACAATTTCTTGGTTTACAATTCCAACAGAAATTTTCAGCTTCGTTCCAAAGACCAATTTGGAGAATCTTGTATGTGTGATGCATGGTTCATGTGATTTACAGAAAGCCAAACGAAGTGTTTTAAGAACACTAAAAGATCCGAGAAAATGCTAAATTAATAATACAACCATTTTCATTTATTATATAAGTTTTAATTTAATTTCTTCTACTCTGTAGCTTCTTCAATAAGTGAAATTCCCCCTTAAGTCTTTTTACGGTAAACTGTAAATATGTAATTTCATGAAATTAATTATATATATGCATTGGAAACCAGTATAAATAATAAATTAAAATAGATAAATGTAGTGGGGTGAGTCACGTAGGACAAATCATTAAATGATTTAAATGGATATTTTTTTATTTCTTAAAATCTTGATTAGAACTAAATGCTCCATGTCATCAAATAAGTAAAATAGGTTGAATAACTTTGTAAGTAAAACACAATCAACTATTATTGACTTTTGAGTTAAAAATAAAAAATGAATAGCTTTGTGAAAAATGAATTTATAATTAAGTGATCATATGAGATATTATCTCATCAGATTACGCAAGAAGGTCCACACATGTTTGCAATGCCTTGAGTAGGCTGATGAGCATATATTCAAGGTCCACATACCTTGTGGAGCTATGAATTTTAGTAATGGAATTCAAAAAATGTTAGAATGCAATATTTACCACAAGTTGTTTGTTCCATCTCCATTATACAACGTAAAAATATGTTAATTTTTTGATGGAAAAAGTAACTTATTTTAAATTGTCTAGGCATATTTGTGTGGAATGAGAGTTGCTAAATGGCCACAATTATGTGGCCCATTGGGCCAAATATGACATAAATGTGAAAAGACTCCAATAACATTTTCCTTCCAAAATAACGTTAATCTTTATTATCCCCAAAACTCAAAAGTATAAAATTCACTATAAATAATATGAGGGCTAAAAATATAGAAATTTATTGTTCTGGGGATCGTTTGGTGCAAAGAATAATAAATAATTAATCTCAAGATTAGATTTAGGATGAAATCACCAGATAACTTATTTGGAATTAGATATTTTGGAATTACAGTGTAATTTATATGCCAAAATAACTTATTTTCCAGTCAAATGAGCCCTTCATGTATTATATGGTTGGAATACGATTACAAATTTCTATTTTCTTTCTTCGAATTAATTAAGTTTATTTGTTTGCAAAGAATGGAAAAAGAGTGACACACCTGCAAAGTGCTTTCGCCAAGTTGTCTTCCAACTCCCTCAGCTCAACTTTTAACTTCCCAAGTTTTGCTGCCGCAATCAATAAACTAAATAAGATTCCAGTTGAAGAAAAATAAATAAACTTCGAGATATAAATCTTGATAATAACGTGCAGGTGAAAACCCAAAATTTAGAAGACTAGAAATTTGAGTAAATATCGTAAAAGAGACTCAGAATTGAGAATCTGGGGAAAAACAAAAGATACCGTGGAATTAAAAACTTCCTTGTACTTGTGCCGTGGTTGAATCGAGAGAATTTTTTGATGTTGAATTGGAATCTCCCTGTCACAAACCAATCTAAGTTCCTCCAGTTTCTTCCTCATAGTTTCACCTACGCTGTTCTTCATCCCCATCTCAAATGCTCTCCGCTTGTTTTTCTTTGTGTAAATGCTTATTAGATTTGAACACAGACACAAAATTCTTAGCCTGCCATTTTTATCAATAAGTGATTATTCTTTTTTTAGATAATTTTGCTATAACTTATTACTATATACTATTAAGTATGAACATGAGTTTATGTTGGAAATAAGGGAAAACTATAAAATAACCATCAAAATAATACG
Source organism: Solanum medicagineum (assembly GCA_026153255.1). Classification (NCBI taxonomy): domain Eukaryota; kingdom Viridiplantae; phylum Streptophyta; class Magnoliopsida; order Solanales; family Solanaceae; genus Solanum; species Solanum medicagineum. The sequence goes on from JAPFFP010016643.1 coordinate 8,715, forward strand.
ATGAACATTTTAATAAATATTACTATAATGATATTTTAAATAAAATATATATACTTGAGTCATGCTAGACATTGTCCTAAAAAAGGTAAAGTGTGAAGAAGGGCAAAGATGCATGCATGAAGGGACATCGCCCCCAGAAATTGGCACAAAAATTAGCACCAATTGTACCACAAGTTGTTTTGGGAAGTGCTGTTAATTTTGGCGATTCTAAGGCCCAGTCAGTGAATCACCGAATACAGAAGGCGATGGTCAATTAGTGCACCTTTTGGGCACAAATGTGAACCTCTGAGTGCTGTTTAATTAGGTGATCGACTGCACAATTGGGTGAATAGCCAAATGGAAATGGCGACCTCGAAGTTGACCCCATTTTGGGTGGATCAAAAGAGCCAACAACGCTGCAATTTTGGGCGGGCTCGGTGCAGACTTGGCATATCGCCGAATGCATAAGGCGATGCTTCATCTGACCTCCCTTTTGAGATAAGTTGAAGAGTTGAACAGTGTAAAATAAGGCGATGGGAATGCTAACAAGGCGTATCGCAGAGAATGTTCGGCGACATCAAGCCATAACTTCTTTCCAAAGTAGAGCCACTCTCAATGCCAGTTAAAAAGGCGGTTTCACATCAAATGGCGGACCGCCGAATGCACTTTGCAGTAGTGAATAGTGACACGGAAGATAAAAAGTCTTTCCCTCTTTTTCATAAATGAGCAGTAATGCTCACTCTTCACCTTCCGCTTGATCTCTCTTCTTCACTCACACTCACTCTTCTTATCTTACACTTGCATGCCATTTCTTTTCTTTTTCTTTTCTTTTTTTTTCTTGCTGGGTACAATTGTGTCCGACCTCTCCATCACATTTTTCCACGGCATTTAGTGCTTATGAATTTCCAGGTAACTTTGTTGCCTTTCTATTTTTAGTGTTTGATTGAAATCGACATGAATAACCTATGATTATGTATTGGCCGAGTTGAAATTGTTGAAGGATTGCTGATTTCTTATTGAATTATTTTTTTTGGGTCTTACAAATTAGGGTGATAAACATTAGAAGCAATGCTAGAGGGTTTAGGTTTTCACAACTACCGCTTGCTCTATGATAGATTAAGTGACGCCATTCTTAAGGCAAGTCATCGTTGGGCTATTTTGAACATTGTCATGCTTATCTGAATGCTTGTTAGACATAGTTTGGCCAACTTAGTTGTTTGGGGAATGGGGTGGATCATGCTGTTGCTGTGGGGTGAAAATGGTCGGTGACTACCAAACACTACACGACGATGTGTCAAACACTCCTTCTCATTGCTGTTATATAATGACTCCTTGCTTATGATCTCTGTGATATTAGGTGATGGGAACTATGATAGCTGAAGCAATTCTGCGATTTGCCGATCCATTCGAAGCATCACCTAATTTATCAGTGCCTTCTCTTGTAAGATTCTATCATTTTTAGTGAAGGCCAATTCGACTACTCTTCCAACTTGCTCGGTTATACATAGAGACTAATATGTGATCTAACTAACTTTGAGAGTCTTATGTTTGGTTTGAAATTTTTACATGTTGCTTATCCTTACTAGTTGCAAGTATTGTGTTATAGGTATATTTCAATTAAAGCCTCCAACACGGAAAGGTGTCATGCGATTTGGGAAGAAAATGGGCATATTATGCCTATAATCCCTTGGGCCTTTAGGACACCTAGGATACAGGAGAAACAGATCCACCATCAAAGGATTAACAAGAAATGTAACCTCTAAGGATAATTCAGAAGGCAATGTTCTAAAAAACAAGTGCAAAGCCATGGAGGACCCTCTTGCATTAACAACTGAGAAGGCTAGATAGAATACTTTGGATGGCCAATTTGAAGCTAGTAGGGTAAAGAATAAAGCTAGCAGGGAAAGAATGTTTGCTAGGACAGAAGGCTACATCCGTGCAGAAATACCAGCACATCCAAGGAAACCCGACCTAGATGAGCTCCCTTCAGTCCCAACTCTAATGCATCACGACACACATCAGGGGTATTCTTTAACTCACTTACCCTTGCTTCATGTTTTGTATTTTGTTTATTCACTTTGAGGACAATGTTTCTTTTGTAAGGGGGTGAGTTGATGATTTTTTAGTTGGTCATTTTTGAGTTATGTTGTTATGTTGCCATTAAAGTTGAGAGTTGCCACTATTTTAGTAGTGTGAAACATCTGACAATTCCTTCATTTTCATTACCTATTATATCATGATTATGTTTACTGCATATATAGTTGTTTTTTCTGTACTTACCTTGATTATATACTATGTATACTTGCATTATTTTTGGACCTCAGTTGTCTTATGCCTACTGAGTACCATTTGTTTATTACTCACACTATAATTGTATACTCTATAGATTATAATATGAGTTTTGTGAGAAGCTGCTTTTGGATCTCGATGTCACGACCCGACCTTTCAGGTCATGATGGTGCCTGTTAGATCCTGCCTACATTTAAGCCAAGCCAATACCCATGGTACTTGTCCTAAATTACTAGTCATAAGGATATTATCAACATATGAATACACCAAACACAATCTACGCAGGACTTGAAAATCACCTGTATAGAGCTACTATACACTCAAAAATAGAGTATGAAAATATATGTACATAGCCATAAATGTTATCTAGAATAAGCTCCTACATATACAAGCCAAACTATAATGTACAAGGCCAATGCATTAATACCAGAGATAGTGTAACGAACAGAAGGAGACTACAAGATATTTCGAAACTACTGGTGCTCACCGAATGTCCGTTATAGCTGCTACAATGCCCATAGATCAGTGCTCGTGGCTTGTACCTGGACCTCCACCACGAGAAGATGCAGAAATGTAGGGTTGAGTATCGGTGAAAGGCACCCAGTTAGCATCATTAGCCGATTGAGTAAAATATAGTAAGCACAGAAATACCATAGGTAAAAATAATAATAAAGCTAGCAATTTGAACTCAGTCAGTAGTGAGCTTGTCCGTGACATCCTAGTATCCTAACAATAGAACCAATGAGCGTATACCAATCCAATTAATAGAATCCTAATTGGAATCCTACGACTAATATCAGACGGTTAAGGTATCAGGCTATACGTCGGTCTAAGGTCCAAATATCTATGCCTATATACCCCCTGAGCCCCCATAAGCCTAGAAGGTACACCGACAAATAACTAAGGCATAGAATGGTATCCTAACTAAACTCGTATAGAAAGTGAAACCCATGCCGACTCGTGGCATCAGAACACTCATCCTGTATCAAACTATGACACCTGATCCTGTGTAAAAATGTGACACCTATTCCTGTGTCGGAACTAACATCCAATCCAACTACATATATATATATAATAGTCGATGAATCCCCCAAGGGAGAATGAATTTCTCTGATCATGACAGAATGAATCACCCGATATAGAAATGTATATCGTGTCAGTACATGATACCTGATCTTAAAATATATATCATTTTAGTATGTGACACCCGATCCAGAAATGTATATTGTGATGGTATGTGACTGATGAGTCCATATTTCAAACTCATTTTGGGGTTAAATTGCAAAGAAATATTACCCTTAGTGTGCTAGTAGTATACTATTAACAAATACGCATATGCTATGACTGGAAATGGAATTAATAGTACGTGAAAGGACAAGACTTGGTGGAATCCTGAAAAATGAGCAAAAGTGCTAAAATGCGATGAAAAGTGGTGTCGTCAACATCCACGGTGATCTACCGAGTGCTCATGGATATCGCCTAAATATACGACAACCAAGGTTCAAGTTCAAGTCTAGAGTGCAGTTAGGATTGATTCGCAAAGCATATTTGGTGATATGCCTAAGTGCACAAGTGATTGCCCTAAGTTGCAGCACATAAAGCCCCAAAACACTGACATAAGAGCGATATGAGGGATATTTTGACACATAGCCGAGTTGGAAAGGCAGAGCAAAGAGTCATTGTCTAGTATTGCATTGAAAGAAGACTAATTAAGATACCCAGAAAAGTAGTCAAGTGCATATTTAATGCATCGACGGAGTGCTCAGGCGATGGTCGACCTTGATCGCCAAATGGCATTTCGAAACACAAACTTCCACATATTTTTCCTGGAGTATATAAGCTATTTTAGAAAGGACATTATAGATCACCTATTCATTCCATATCAAAAGAATATACTATAGTAGTAGTAGTACATAGAACCTTCTTCTTAGAGTACAAGGGAGGCTAGGGTTTTGGAAGCTTTTGGGCATCAAATTAGAGAGGATTAGCTAGTGATAGCCACTGATTTGTATTCAATCTTGCTACCCATGAGTTCTACTTCTATTTCTGGTAATCAATCTTTAATTTCTAGCATGTGTGGCTAAAATGCCCATGTTGGGGGTGTGTGCTTTTGATATGGGTCTTTAATTTACTTGTTGGTTTTGTGATTTTAACTTATCTATAGTTGATTTAGGTGAATTTATATCTGTTCTAAGTTTATTGTATCAATCTCAACATTGCAAACTTGGGGTTTTGTTTTTAGATCTCTGATTGTTAGGGATTATTAAAGTGTGGAGTAGATATAATGGCTAAAAACCTTATGGGGTTTCAGTTGATATTTACATCTATGGATTCAATGGTCAAGGTAGTAGGTGTTTTGCTCGACTTCTTAGGCAAAGCGTGTCCTCGATGGTTCACATATGATATCTTAGCTGATTCATTCATAATACCCATATCTTTTAGGTGATTTGGGCTACAAGCAACCTAGCCTATTCACTCAACATCAACTCATGTCAAGCATCTAGGCCCATTTGTTAAATTATTGCCCATATTTGCACATTCCCAACATCTTCCCTTGATAGTTGTTTAATTCGGTAATTAGAACTTAGTTAAAGTTTAATCTTAATTATTACAACCCCTCAGATCCTATAATTACTTGGTCGAACAAGTCACTTCCACTTGAACAATGATTCCCTGTGGGATCGACCCCAACCTCTAAAGTAGGTTATTATGCTGATGACGACCACCCCTTCCGTCTTTGAGTATTCAGGTTAAGCGACACCAAAAATGGCGTCGTTGCCGGGGAATCAGTGTGTTCATATTAGAAGTGTTTGATGAGCTTTGGTCTTGCAGTTAGAATTCTTTTTACTGTGTTCTTGCTGTTTCGGTTGTTGAATTGTAGGTGTGAACATGGATGATGAGCAGATTATAAAGGGGGAAATCATGGAAGACATAAATGACCTCCAAAATATCAAATAGGACCAAGTGAGCAGTGCCAGGTGATTGATTCATGCTCTTATAAGAAATCGGTCGCTGTCAGCAATCAACCTAACCGAAGGTTAGGGTCGAATCCACAGGGGATACAGGGCTTGACTAAGAGAGTTCACGATCAATCATTTCAAGTATCTATAACTAAATTCTCTAAAAGGGGGGGGGGGTTTCTGTGATTCAAGAACAAAGCAAAAATAAAAACTACACTACAATACGGGAAAACACTCAATTTTAGGGACAACTTGGGAATTGTTCCCTATGGTTTGTTAACTCAATTACCCTAAATAACATAACTACAATCGGAGATTCTCACGCAAGACGGTAACTTAGGTTCTTCTACCCCTCTTGTGAAGGTGAAGGTCGAATTTCACCATTGTGCTTGATCGGCCACAATGACGTGCCAACTAACCGTTACTTATTGTCCTAGTCAACCCCCCATTGGTCAGGTTTGGTTGATTAGATGAGAGCACATCAATTGAATCCTGTCATCTACTTCCCTTTTCCTATTTGTCACTACCTTGGTCGGAATTGTAATAGTAGGGGGATTTGGTGTTGGCCACCACCAAACAACAATTATAATGAAGGAAAATAGGCAATACATGCAAAACCGCAATCATAGAAATGCAATAAACCTAGGTCATCTCAAGTCAACTACCCATGGTTCCCACAACCCCAAGTTGTGGGTGCTTAGCTACTCTTGGCTAAGGCAAAACCAAAAACAATGCAAATATAAGACATGATTGAGAATTTTACACAAAGCAATGAAGATTGAAGTCAACACCAATTGCAAACCAAAAGCTTGATAGATTGACAATTAGTACAAGGAAAGATTTGCAATCCCTAAAATTGTGATTTCCAAGAGAAAATGATAAACCCCTAAAAGTATTCTTGAGGTATATTCAAAGATGAGGTTCTATTCTTAATTTAGAATTTCCCAAATAAAACCCTAACTTAAAGTATTTATAGTGTCTACAAAATAACTATAAAAATTACACAGAAAAGACAGCTGGCAGCTGGAATGCCTCAGAGATACAACTTGTATGGTGACCTATGAGTCATAATCGGGGTCTCATATCAGGTTCTTGGCATCTTGGACTCAACTGGTATGACCCACTGGTACGAGTCATAACTTAGCTACAATTCGTATGCTCCTCTCATAGTTTAGGACTTCAATTGTTGATCTAAAGTTTGGGCTTTTTCTTTCCTGCTATGAGTACACCTATACAAGTCATAGCAGACTTACGACTCGTAGAATGGCCTCGTAGGGTTGACCTCCACCCTAGCAGATTTCTGATTTTTGGTCTCTATTTCTTGCTACGATTGCACCCTATGACTTGTATCATGGGCTACGACTCGTAGGTGAACTCGTATGTCCTATGCTTCAGCAAAATCTGTAATTTTTCTGTAAAATCATGCCAACCTAATTTTTCTTCAAGAACAACAAAAAAACACATAAAACCCATAACAGTCGCATTAAGAACTCATAAGATCCCTTGTTTTAGGCATCAAATGTGCTGTAATTTTTACAGCACATCAACACCCTCAACATAGAATTGCTTGTCCTCAAGCGACGACTCAATCTACGCAGACAATGAGAAATACATAGCAACTATACTAATGGCATATACATCATTCATTCTAATCCAGGTACTCAACTATCATTTTCAACACTAGATTGCAAAGCTACTAAGCATCAGAAGAACATGATGATGAATCTGGCAACAAAACTATGATAAGTTAAGGAGCATCGACCATCCACAATCCCTAGTATAGCCATATGCTAATCAAGTAGTGCAAATGCCCTCACAGAAAAGAAGTCCTCTCTTACTCACTCAAGAAGCATTTAGAATTTAGGGACTGAGTAAACATTCTCACTCTCACAATTGAAATTCATGTACAATGACTAACACAATAAGCTTGCCTCTATACTCATCTTATGGCTTGGTGACAAAGTTGATTTGGATCACTTTAGGACTTAAGGGCTTGTAACAAAGGTTTAGGGGGCTTTGATATGACATTTAGGCAAGTAGTGACTAAAAGCTACCCTTGAACCATGTTTACCAACAGTATTGCTTTCATAACCCAACCCTTTGCATTAAATCCACCCTTATTCTCATGTTTCAAACTTTTCTCGAGTGATTTCTTCCTATTTTCAGCTGTGCCTTATTTCTGAACTCAATTCCTGCTACTATTTCTCAACTCAAGGCTCTTTTCTTTTCTTTTTCTTCACTCGACTCATGATTTTTCATTTCTTTCTTTATTTCTGTAACACCCCACACCTTACAATACTAGAACTATACAACTAAAATATGACAGGGTTTGGTTAAATTAGCGCTAATTTTTAAAAGTGCTTGAATCACATGTTAATGGGCTATATGTGCGTCTAACGCTTAAGAGGGTCGACTGCATACATGTTTTGTGTCGAATTGAGGAGATTATGATTTTAAATGAAGTGAGAGAGTTGAGGTGCTTGTAGGATTTAGTAAGCTAGCAGGTGAGCCACCTACTTGCTTAGCTTAAATTTGCTAGCTAAATGGAGACAAGACTCGACATCGAATTGGTCCGGGTCTGATCATGAATAAAGTCCGTGTTGAGGGTGTAACTTTAGCCCATGTTTTAGTATCATAAATAGACTATATGATCAGTCCAAGGAGGATATTAAAAGGGCCCTAAGACATCACAAGTTCTTGGATAATTTGGGCCCAACCCAAGTGAAGAAGAAAGCTGAAAAATAGGTAGCCCAAACCCAACCAATTTGGAGCCCCAAAAGGC